>OY978224.1:2072276-2259926 GCA_963854785.1 Vaccinium vitis-idaea
ATTTTCTTGAGAACACTCTGGTTCAATTTTGGGCAGCCACAAAAACATTGGAGGGGCGGACTCTGCTTACAACTCAATACCAACCTTTTGCTCTTGGTATAAACACATAACAAGATTGATAGACAGCAGCTTTGTAAGTATAGGATGAAGATGTGCAGGGAGTATAACTGCTTCTACGCAGATGCAAAGAGTGGAGAAGAAGAACTTGGGCTTCCTGGCCGTGTATTCCTCCATCAATACCCGGAATCCACTCCGGATGTGAAGTATTACTCTATTAAAGAGTATCCACAACGTGACCTTGCTCTACGTTGCAAGATAAAGGGATCTTGGGCTGTGCCAGTTTTTGAACATTCCAGCCAGACCTATGTTGGGGTACTTGAGATAGTGTGTCAGAGTTTCGGGACTGTACATTGGGTTCACAAATCTTTCCTCAACAACTTGTTTGATATTTTTCAGGTTTGTCGATAATCCAGGCAATTTTTAATTTCTTGTACCAAAATTCATTACTTCTTCTTTTTCGCCCTTTCTAGTTTACTCTTACTACTTTATTGGTTAGTAGGCAGGGGACGATGCCTGCCTGCCTTTTTCACTAACTGGGGCCATTTATCAATATTAGATTTAGCTCTTAGGATTATGAATTAATTGTTCTCAACTATGCATGTTTTCTACTCCCTCGTCCCCGTTAATGTTGGTCTCATTGGGAACTCAACCTTTCAAGGTAAATGCACGGTCCTTCTGAAATATGTCTTCTTTGAAGGGTTAAATTGAATATTCCAGATTGCCCTATGATGTTCACTTTTAATCAACTTACACTAGTTTATGAAAGTTAGATGTGAAAGGCAAAGGGTTTTTTTTGGAACTTATGGAAAAGTACGCCATTAGATCTAGATCTAAGATTTGTTGTACACTTTCATTTTCTTAGGCATCGGAGTGCCCCCGGAGACTATAGCCGGGTGGCAATAACTGTTGTTCCTTTTGTACGTAGTAGAAGGGGAGGACAATGAGGTACGGATCAATCAAGCAAGCAACTCAAAACCACCACCCCACAGTCTCCATTAAAGAATAAATTCGTGTCTACTCAATTGAAGCAAAAGGTGTCTCCAGTCGGAAAATCAAAAGAATTGGGATCCTGGCGTCCCTTTCTACATAGAAGTTTTAGAACCACTATTGGGTCCGGCAAAATGGAACTTATGGAAAAGAAAGGAAATTTTAATTTTTTTTCGTATTCCATTATTAGATTTGGAGAGTTAGAGGGGAGAAAATAGCAAATTCAAGTATTATGCTTAATTATTAGTAAAAAATTTCCTCCCTTTTCCAGTTCATTTTCCTCTCGTTTTAGTTTATTTTCTTTTTCTCTCATTTTCTTCAAGTTCCAAACACACTGTAAACATCTTTTTTTTTCTTCCCCTTTTTCAAAGTGGAGTACCTATATTTTGGGACTTCTATTTATATATATGAAGGGACCTTGGGTCCTCTCTAGTTGATTAAAAAAATTTGGACATGTCTAGTTTTGACATTTTCGACTCATTTCTGGACTCAATTTGATGATCTGATTCCGAACAGTTTATTATAATCAAACCAAAAATCAATTTGCTTGAATATCGATCACCAATTGATAAGGGTTATCCTCAAATAAATGGGCTCCAATTTGGTGTATGCGTACACTTTTTCAATGTAAACGTGTTCTAAACTGTTTTGATTGATATTCGATCAACGTAACTTTTTTCCTGGTTCAACCTCTCAGCGAGTTCAACAAAATTCACGATTACGGTTTTCAAATTGCGCTCGTGATAGACCCAAACATGGTAAACTGGATCCGTTTTTTTTTTTTTTTTTAACAACTGGAGAGGAGCTATCTGCTGGCAAAAGTAGTGTAGTAGGAGTATATTATTTGTTGTGGATATGTCGGAACAAAATATTGACATCCAACCTCCTTTAATAGCCTTTGGTTGCTTAAATTTATAGTGGGTGTGCAAGTTCAACAGTTAAGTTTTATACATTGGTCATCCTTTTATTTTATTTTTTGGATCATCTCTTTCATTGGATGCAAGAAAAATTAGTATCCTCAAAGAGTTTTATGGTGAGAACTCCTCATGTTTAGGTGGTGCTTTGGACAATTCCAGTACACTTGAGCTACATGGTCGTCTTATGGAATCATGAAAGGCTTAAAACACGTTGAAGTCAATGATTTGGCAACAATCCGACTGTTACTCCGATAACTTTAGCCATAGCATCACCTATGAGCATGAACCCATGTTTATCCTTTCACAAGGAACTAGTTCAGCAAATAGATAATTGTGATGCAACATTGGTAAAGAAGTGGATAACCTTGCGAATTTTAAGCACTTTGTTGGAAGAGGACATTGGAAAGAGCGTCTATGTGCAATTTTGATTGCTCTTACAAAGCAAATTTCTCTTACACACATCACATATTCACATGGTTTATTAAACTTTTTTTTCTTGAGCTAAAAGAGGTGTGCAAGGAAGATGGCTACATAGGACATATACCCTTAGTCCTTGTGTGCATACAAGGAAAAAATGTGTTGTGGACTTTTAGTTAGTCTCTCTCAGAGGTTATGATCAAGAACCTAAGATCTTCGAGTGTGGTATGTTGAGGAGGCTCTAGTAATCTCTCCTTTTGACAGTTTGATTTTGCATGCACATGGGGGGCTCTTTTAGGAGTACCCTGCGCCCCTTAATCTTAGGGACACGCGCACACTATCAATACCCAATGACCGACATATAGGCATCCACGCCACAGCATGACGAGCCGCTCGGACCCGCGAGATGAAGCAACTGATATCCGTGGGTGTGTGTATATCCCGCAAGAGGTGTGAAGATTAACTCCTCTTATTTGTCTGCACATTGCACAAGAAGAAATAGTCTGGAGCCTTAATTAGTTGTATTGTTACAAAGACATTCCTACAAGGAGGAAAAACTCTTTCCAAATAAAGGACATCATTGGACCTTGTGGGGTTTCGTTCCCCTTTGAAACAGGAAGGGTGTCATATCAAAATATCGTCCCTCCTTAATTCTCTTTGATCTGGCATTCATTCATGTGAAACACCTTTGCAGTTGAACCATCTGAAATCAAATCTGAGCTATTGTACTTGTTAGACAACTTTCAAAGTTTGAGTTACTTTGAAGAAAATATTAATATAGTTGAATGCTGACTCACAAATTTCAAAGTTCATATCCTCTTAGGCTGGGATTTCTGTGAGGCGAATCTTCCAGAAACCCTTGTTGCTTATATGGACGTAAATGTTCTTTACTTTGCTTGGCTTTGCTCTGACCCTGCTTGTATATATTGGGTATGTTTTTTTAGATACTAAATTTCAGTGGTTTCAAGATTCCTGAGATGCATCTTGCCATTTACCTGCAGGAGTTTGGTCTGACATGTGTAGATGGATATACACACTATGAAATGCAAGTGAGTGGCAACCTCTGCTCTCATGATAGATCTTGACTTTTTTCCCTTGTATAGTTACTATAAGCGGTTGGTTCACACAAGTATCCTGACTTGTCAATACTTTCAATATTATTTCTTGTATATTCATTTATAAGTAATGGTGTATAACCCTATAAATTATGTGTAGATTCCACCGTGTGAAAGATAATGTAAGAATAATGCAGTAGTTATTTTCTACGTCTCTCTCACATGGGATGAGAGTAAGACCACATACATGAGATTCATATGAGAGTAAAACTTACACACATGGCATTGATGTTTTTTTTCCTTTCTCTCTACCGTTTATGATTACCTCTCGTATGGTTTTCTGACTTGTGAACTTATATTCTATCTTTGTTTGGATCGATGAATTTTCATTTCAATTTGCTAAAGTTATCATCATTTAAATATGTTTTAGGAGATAAATTTATCAATTTTGAAAAAGTTAATTGCATCCCCTTTAGTAATTAGTAGGCGAATGTTCTGAAATGAGAAATTTATCATCTCTTTCAATAGTATTATTTTAAAAGTTTTAGGTAAATAATTTATAAATTTAGTTGCTATTTGATAAGTGAATAGGAGTATTTGATTTTGGTCATCTACTATGGCAAGGCATTGACAAATATAGTATAAAATTATCCAATGCAAAATGTAAATAAGTTAAAAATATATTAAACATATCTATATAATAAGGGAGCTCAGTGTTTGAAATTCCTATATTTTCAACCCTTGGATCTTAATTCAAGGGCTCAGACTGCAAGTGTAACTACTTAAAAGGATGAGATTTGGCCCTTGGGTGTAGACTCAATACCTACATGCCTTCCCCTTTTAACTGCAGAATACCAAACCTGTTCCACGCTTTACTCCTCTCTCCTCACCCACGTACACCAGTTCTCCCCTTCCTCACCCACGTACACCAATTCTCCCCTTCTTGCTCTCTCCTCTCTCTCTCTCTCAAGCCCGCTTAACCACATTCTCCCCTTCTCCCTCTCTAATAAATACATGAATCACATTGCAAAACATATCTTCTCTCTCCCTGTTACTACACATAAACACAGTTTGTGCAGTTTGTGGAACCGCTATCGCACCGCCGTCATTTTTTCTGCGAAGGCAGGGTAAGCACAGTCCTCCCTCTCTCTCCCCCCTCTCTCGCTCACTCTTTCGTTTTGCTCACGTCTTTCTTAAGCATTCCAAATGTTCGATGAAATGTGTGAACCGTTGTGAATTTGTGGAGATTTGCAATGAATATGTGGAGACTACATCGCGAATTGCGGTGAATTAGTAGAGACGATATGGGGATCGAACACCCTCTCTGAACTTCTCAACACAGCATAGTTGAAGTTGAACTCCACAAATTTCAGTAAGCATACACTGTCCGATGAAATATTGTTTGCGTTGTGCCTCTCTCTCTCCCTCTCCCTCACACACACACACACACACAATGGGTATGATACGTTGCAAGCTCACTGAGGAAATTATGATTAGTATAGTTGCAATTGTCTGTTAACGGTTTTGATGAAATACAGAGGGCAAATGCATGCTTACTATCCTTTTCAAGGCCTACTATCTCTGTGAAAGCATATAGTTGCAAACAGCAAATGCATGGTTTCTTAATTTTAGATGCTTTAATTAATATACTTAATTTTGGATGCTTTGATTAATATAAATGGCTTACCCGATTCTGTCTCTCTTCCCGATGGAAAATACTTCAGATGCTTGATTAGTGTATTGTTAGGCTATTTGTAATTTCTCGCTTACTTAACTCCATTAATTGGTTCATTTTGTAGGATTACGTTTCTGTTTCAGTAAAACATCGCTCAATTCAAAGTCCGTATGAGTATCCACAAAAAAAGGTATGCTTCCAGCCTTGGTGTTTGAATTTTAAGTTTTTGTTTTCTTCTTTAAGGATAGTTACTTGATTTCTTTAATTGTACTCTTTTTTCCATTGTGAATTTTAAGTTTCTGTAACTTTACTCCACTTTCCAGTTCCGAAAAAAAGAAGCTCAATTCAGATTTCATACGACCATCGAAAAAAGGTATGCTTTTCCGGCCTATATCTATGTTTGCTCCAGTTAACGAATTTTTTTACATGCTACATATATGTGTAATGTCGTTTTTTATTTTCATCTCACATTATTTATCACATATTTGTTGTTTAAATGTTTTCTCTACATTTTCCACTCCCAATTTAAAAATCATAGGTCCATCCTTTACCCACATCAACTCCAAGGAGCCAACAGATAAAGGTGTTGAGCTATTCGTGGCGGCACTTTGATTTTCCTTTTGTTTAGAGCAATCCCATGGGTTGGATGCTTAGTGTGTTTGCCTAATGTTACGCGTACGCTCATTGCTTGAGCACTAGCCGCTATAGAAAGATCCAAGATATGCCGTTGGAAATGTAGATTTGGAATTTTATAAGCTGAAATTTTATTTGATGTTGCTGCCTTTGGAGTATTAGACAAATGTTTGGAGCTAGGCTTAGTTCGGTCCATTTGGGCCTAAATGTTTTGGCTATATTCTACTTCTTAGCACCTTTTGGTTTAAGTTAGCTTCTTTGTACCTTTTTTTCCTTCTCATGCTTTCCATTCAACACTCCACCTGCTACCTATTGTACCTTTTTTACTTCAACCAGAGTTGCTAAATTTTGAAAATCTAAGTTTGCATTGTGTTTTTAGTTGACTAGAAGCAGCGATTTGATGGTGTGCCCTTGCTTCTGCCTCCTCATTAAAAAAAGTTGGAACACTGTTACTGGATTGGTCATGCCCATCAAACACACCGAAGAAATAGACATTTGGGTTGTTCTGAATTTGGGTTTTGATACAGAAACTGTCTTTATTTGCTTGGTCTCCCACAGGTTCTCAATTGACCCTCGAGGAGCTACTGTAAATTTCTTGAAGAATTGGGGTTTTCTCTCTCTCTTTTTGTACTTTCTTTTTTCCTAAGCATTCCAACTGTTTGATGAAATTTCTGAAACATTTATTTTGTACCTGCCCTTTCTGAATTATACAGGAACCGCGAATATCATACCTCAGCTTGGTGAAGAGTATGGAAAAGAGAGGAGTTGATCGAAAATTTTACGGTGAGAACTTCGGAACCAACTGTTTGATGAAATGTCTGAAACATTTATTTTGTACCTTCCCTTTCTAAATTATACATGAACCGCGAATATCATACCTCGGCTTGGTGTCGAGTACGGAAAAGAGAGGAATTGATGGAAAATTTTACAATCGGTGAGATTTTCTGAACTCAACAAACTTCCGAACTCAACATGAGCCCCTGCTCTACTTCATTTCTTTTTTGGCTTTATCTTTGGTTTCTGTTTGAAACATTTATTTTGTACTTGGCCTTTTTGAATTATACAGAAACCACGAATATCATACCTTGGCTTGGTGAAGAGTACAGAAAAGAGAGGAATTGATAAAAAAATTTACAATCGGTGAGAACTTCCGAACTCAACATGAGCCCCTGCTATAATTTTCTTTTTTGGCTTTATCTTTGGCTTCCATTTGAATTTAGCAGTTTGGTGAAGAGTACGGAAAGTGTGTTCGTTTGAATTTGGCTTTATCTTTATCTTTGGTGTTCAGTGTTTTATCTTACAGCATCTACAATGGTTTTAGCCAAATTGTCAAAGTTGGATATTTTTCAGTTTGTAGAGTGCCATTTGGCTTTTTTCCCTGCAATGTTGCTCTGTTGGCATGCTAGATTAGCTATCAATTTTGGCATGAGATACTTGGATCACAAAAAATGATCGCAACCATTGAAGCTGTGCCACAAAATGTGCCATTTTTGGCTAATAGAATTGGCAAGGAATCGGAGATAACAAAGGCAAAGAATGGCTTTGACAACAGAAATTGAATACTACTGGAGATGATCTTTAAGTATCAATTTCTTCTTTGGGGGCAGTTGTATTTAAGTTCTTGCATGCTCATGTGCTATTTAGCTATTGTTTTGCATTTTTTAAAGGTTGTGTGTGATTTCTCTGTCTTTGATTAACTATGTAGGATTAACTTCCGTTCCAGTTCCGCCAATATGTTTTTTTTTTAACATTGTTTTTCATAAGTCTGGGCACTTTTTTACCATGGTTTGGATGCTTAGTGTGTTTGTCTAATGGTATGCACACGCCCATCGCTTGGGCACTGGCCAATATAGGAAGGTCTAAGATATGATGTTGCCCTAGCAGGTCCTCTCTCTCTCTCTCTCTCTCTCTCTCTCTCTCTCTCTCTCTCCATACCCATATTTTTTGCAATTTTATTAATCCCTAATTACCAAAATAAAAGTTCATTAATCCCGTCTTCTTAGTGACTGCAGTGAGGCAGGGAGAGTGCAAATGCGGGACACACGTGTCCATGTCATGTCCCCCGTGTGTCTCCCTCCAAAAAAAAAAATAGTGTCCAATACGTGTCCCCAAGTCGACAGTTGGAGGCTGCATTTTTTTTTTTCACATGATAGTGGACTCGGTTGTGGTGACTAATATTTTATAAAAATCTTTTTAATGTTTGTTGTTTCCTGACAGGTTAATGTCATATTTTCAAGGTGGACACAGTTGTGTCTTTATAATATCTCATCAGCAGTATGAGAACGTGATCAGCGTTGTATGGCCTTTCAAAGTGCCTGCCTGTGCTTGAGCTCATAAAGGTTCTTTTAAGGACTCAACTTACCAAGGTTGAATTTTCTTGATGTATCTAAAGATGCCTATGGAGGAGTTGTTTAACAAATGGAAAATGGATTTGGAATCAATTGTAGCTGCAGTGAAGAAAGGAACCAGTGGGTTCCTATTTGGAAAGTTTAGTATGTCCTCTTGGATTTCCAACCAAGCTTCTTATAGATTTTGTCTACTCATAAAGTCATGATCTATTTGATTCTGTGTATTCAAATGTTGTGTCATGCTTTTAGACACGTGCATGGGCAAAATTGATGGAACATGAGTGTGGTACGAAGAAACCAAAATGATAACCCCTTTGTCTGGGGAAATATAAATTCACTTTTGAGTGCACTCTCTCTTTTGTATGAAAAAAAAGAAGCAAAGTTGCTAGAACAGCCGTTGCAAATTGAAACTATATCAAGTTTCGCCTTTCATTTATTATACTCAACTCTTTATTTTGTCTGAAAATGTTACTTATAGTGGTAAATACCAAAATGGTGTTTATCAAGTTGAGTTCAAATTATGTCGATGCGCCGTGCTTTTAACTGATTTTATGAATTTGTTGAGTTCAAATGACTGTTTTATTTGTAGTGTGAGAGACAAATATGTGGGGTTTTTTTTGAGAAAATAAATATGATGGAGGAAGGAGGATCCCATTACTGTTCAAAGAAGACGGACAATTTCTGTGGTGATGCCTGTGATGAGGTAATTTTTTTTTCCACTCTCTTTAACTATAAAATGAAATCAATCCGTAATATTGTGTTCTTTCTTTAGTACATAGTTGCGTTTGTTTCTGCCAATGTTTCTATTTGGTTTGATTTGACCTCTTTTATTAGTTCCTTTGTTATTTGGGGACTAACATAAATCACTTCATAAATAGTCTCTACTCTCTTGATAATTTGTTTTTGGTTGAAATGTATCTCTTTTATTTTGCAGGATTTCACACTGGAACAGGATCACGTAAGACTTGTTAATGGATGGAAGCCCTACTATGCTGCTACAAGAGCTATTGTGAATATTAATGGTGGATTTTCCTAACATCATTAGAGAAAGATCACTTCCAGCAATGGGTCGTCTTTGATTACTATTTTTTTTAGTTGATTTGGAAAATTGATGAACCATCCTACATTCAGTTGATTACTATCAAGCATTTCCTACATTCAGTTGCATCCATCTAGGATTACATCTCAGGTCTAAAGCTTCTAGGTATAATACATCTTTGCATTAGTAATTTTTTGTATTGTACAAGACTCTCCAAATGGTGCTGCTTTTTTTTTTTGTTTGGTGTACAAGACTCTCCAAATGTAGTCACTGAATATGGTTGAGTTATTGTTTTCCGTGTAGTTGGATTCGATGGGTAGGGATTGATATATTGCAAGCGCGTCCATCATTTGTTGAGTGCGTTGATCGTTTCAGGCGTGCCTTCAGGCACGGGCCTACGCTAGTATATATATATATATATATATATATATATACAATCCGGATCCAATCCGGACACCCTGATATAAGTTATATCCGGACGTTTTCTCTCAGCCGTTGGATCTCATCCAACGGCTCTGATAAAAGAGGAGGAACACGCGGGTCTAAATGCACGGGTCCGGGTAAAATGTGCTCGCGGGTCACCCATATCAAAGCAAACGGGTCATTCTTCTTCTTCCCCTTTCAAACGAGTACCAACGAAGAGAGAGAAAGAGGTGAGGCGATTCACGGCGATTCACGAACAACCAAATCGATCCATGCTCTGAAGAGAAAATCGACATCCAAGGTCTCTCTCTCTCTCTCTCTCTCTCTCGCTCTCGTTTCTGGTTTGAATCTAGGGTTTTTTGGTCACGTCACTGTTCGTAAACCCTAGTTTTTTCTGTGTTGTTTTGTGCGATTTCGAACTCGAAATTAGGGTTTCGAACTCTGAACTCTCTCTCTCTCTCGTTTCTGGTTCGATATAGGTAGACGAATCTATGGGTTTTTTTTATTCGATTTGCAATTATCTGTTGGTTCACTCTGAAGACTGCTGTTGGTTTTTTTATTCGATTTGCAATTGTCTTTAGGGGCTTTCATGCCAATGATGCTGCTAGATTTAGGTAGATTTGGCACCCTTTTGTTACATAGACTAAGTTACATAAAGTTCTGAACATGGATTTAACTATATGTCCATTCTGAACATGGATTGTTTCATGACATGCTAGCTTTGCTCTATTGAAGATCATGTTCCCTGTGATTCTTTGCATAGCAATAAATCAAGGTCACTTGCTTTTCTTAATGTGCTCCAAACCTTAATGTGCTGTACTCATTTAGCAATTTCTCAGAACTTGTGTATTATTTCCCCTTCAAATGATTAATGGTGTATTATTTTCCTTTATACTCAGAACTTGTCTCAGCTGGCTTCAATCAACTATGATTTTGTTGTAAAGAGTGCTCAAGAATCACCAGATGCCTCCAAACCGTCCATGCCAGATGAGATCACACACACTGTGAAGGTACCCATGCGATTATGGGACCACTGATAACTACCATGGTGATTGCTCTTGAGGAATTGTATGAGGAATTTGTTTTGGATGAAGATGATTGCCTCCGAAGGAAATGCTAGATTTTGCCCGAACTTGTGTTTTGTGACTGTATTTTTCACATCCCTTATAATTTGGTCTTTTGACTGTATTTTTTGTAGTCTGGAAGTTGTGAATGTATTCCCAGAGGCTAATGTATGATCAACAATATTCCTTTTGATGAATGATGAGGCATTTCTTGGTGTTCCAATCTCTTCAATGGGAATCGAATTGAGTTTGATGCAATGAGGATTTGTATTTGTTTAGAGAAGGCTAGTAATTCCCAACTTCCATCTTAAGTCAGCATCACTTTATAGGCCAACATCTAGGCAGGTAATAAGAAACATTTGGTTCAAGGCTTAGTTAAAAGGCACTCTTTGCAGCTTACTACTCATGGTTCGGACACATTGAGAGCGTATCGTGTCGTATCCATGGACTATGAATAGTTTGTTCTTTGAATGCAACATTTGTCTGGAAAAATTTGATATGTCTCATCTAATGTTATGGAATGGCCCTTGTAATCCTGTTGAAATTGCTCAGTGAATATGAAAGATGCAGAGATGGCCAATTGCTCAGTGAATATGAAAGATGCAGAGATGGCCAATTGCTCAGTGAATATGAAAGATGCAGAGATGGCCAATTGCTCAGTGAATATGAAAGATGCAGAGATGGCCAATTGCTCAGTGAATATGAAATTGCTCAATGATATTCCATTTTGGATGTCTATCAATCTGTGTTCTCCAAATATCACTCCAATGATCACAAATAGGACTCTTTAGCTTTTATGTCATCCTAATGTTTCTCCCAAACTACAGTACCGTTTTATATGTAAAATAGAAGAGAGCATTGTATACATTTCAGCATTTTGTCCAAAGCTGATGCAGAAACAACAAAATGCATGAGATTTTCTTCAAGGAATACATTAGTAAGCCACAGTAGCCATTGTGTCAGTCCAAGGAATACATTAACGTAGCAGCATAAACAAACACGGTAATGTGTCAACCAGCAAGCCAAGTAGCAGAATCTGTCAATCAGTAGCAGGAAAAAAAAAGAAACACAGAAATCTGTCAACCAGTCTTGTTCTCTTTCTCACAAATTTGCATTGCAAAGTCTGGCTTTCTTTCACTGAATGTAATAACACAATTTTGCATTGCAATATGGCCTCTGATTATCACATTTCTTGTACATCATTACAACCATTACTGGCGAGAGAAATTTGGGAAAAAAAACTAGAATCTGGTATATCATACACCAACGTGGGATTGACTACTTCACTCTTGGCATTGAACATACAAAGTTCCTTTCACTAACAGTGACCATAACTATAGGAAAAAACAAGAATCCTATCCAGAAAACAAGAGAATAAATTCAAATGTTCAAACAGGTACAACAAGCTCATGACCAAAAAATATTACATAACCAAGTTCCTATTTCCATATTTTGTAATTCCAGATTACATAACCAAGTTCCCATAGTTCAATCTCCAACTCCATCTCCCATTTTCTTGAACTCCATCTCCCATCCTGAAACACAAAATATGGAACATAAATAGGTCAAAATTACAAGAAAAAGCCCCAAAGAAGTACAGAATTATGGTATCAACAAAAAATAAATGAATATGGTATCCTTCCAAAGCTTCAGAGAGAGCAAGAAAAAAAAATAGCAGTAGTATAGAACTCCTACCAAGTAACTTCATCAATACAGAGAGCCATTTTACCTTAATCTAAAACAGCAATTAAATGGAAAAAACAGCAATTCAGTCACCAGTAGCCTTACATTTGGATGCAAACAGATTACAGAAGGCCTCCAACTTATTGAACAATATGCATATCCGATGAACTATTGACCAGGTTATGTATATAATGGGTGGTTTCCCCCAATATTGAGGGCTACCCCTAATTGTTTGATAACAAAAAACCCTAATTTCGAAATTGAACCCTAACCCAAACCTTATTTCACCAAATCGCAAAAAATTCAAAACACAGAGTGAGAGTTCCATCTTTCTTCAACAAAATCGCAAAGAAATAGCAAAAACCAGATATATTCGAACCCTAGTATCGATTTTACAAACATCCAGAAAAAAAACCCTATATATATATATATATATATATATATATCGAACCGAAGAACGAGATTTCGTGAGAGAGAGAGAGAGAGAGAGAGAGTCGAACCTTGGTTGGGTTGTCGAATCTCAGTTTGTTCCCCTTTGATCGCACAAAAAACTAGGGTTTTTCGAAGCTGATTCGAACAGTGAAGAACCCAAACAAGGGGATTTGTTTGAGTTCGAAATCGCACAAAAAACTAGGGTTTTTCGCAACTGATTCGAACAGTGAGCAACCAAAAAACGAGAGAGAAGAGAGAGAGACCTTGGATGTCGACTTCTTCTTCTTGCTCTCCGTCGATTTGTCCTTCGATCCATTTCTTTGGCCTTCGATCGCTGTTCTCTCGCTGCAAGAATCGCCTCTCTCTCTCTCTCTCTCTCTCTCTCTCTCTCTCTTCTCTCGCTGCAGTGGAGCGTGAATGACGAAGTGAGGATCCGTTTGGAGTGTCATGACCCGCGAGTTAAAATTACCCGGACCTGGTAGGCGTTTGACCCGCGAGTCCTTTGTTTTATCAGAGCCGTTGGATGAGATCCAACGGCTGAGATCAAAAGTCCGGACTTATGGTATATCAGGTCGTCCTGACCTGATCCGGATTGATATATATATATATATATATATATATATATATTGTGTGGTCAATGTTGCGTCACTACGTGTAAAGAAAGGGGTTGTAAAGAAAGAGAGAGGGAGAGAGAGTATGTCAGTATAAAAAGTCAAAAAGGTTCGGCAGCCTGTGTCATGCATGCGTCAAATGAAAAACTCTCTCACGCACGCACATGATTTATTTAGAAGTGAAAGACAAAATGAGATTTAGATGGAAGCCCCCACAAAAAGTGGGGGCGGCCTGGAATTTCCCCTTAAGCCTTTGCTATAATAGCTTAAGACTTGGGCCACCCTGATCTTATGGTCTTCGAGATAAAATCTAGGGGCTTAAGTTGTCAATATTATATATCGTGCACCTTATATGGAAATAAATATCAAAAATATACTCCCTCCATCCCCAAATAATATAGTAGTATGTCATTTTGGACTGCGGAAACGGGTGATTCGGATTACCTTTAAGGAACTTTTACCGAACCGGATCTTTTGGTGGATGGATTACATACTCCGGCATGTACTAGAACAACAACAATCTCCTGCGATGGAGTGATACTACGAGGTTCGAGTATTATCCTCTATTCCACGGTGCAAAAGTTTCGAAATGCTCTTTAATGGCAGAGAGAGATAACTAGGGAGAGAGTTTTGTAGAATTCCATAACTGATAATATTGCGTGCATCTTAATTATGAATATGCTGCTGGAAATATACAGAGTGAGCATCCTAGATGCTTTAGAAGTCCTATAATTCTAAGAGTCTAGGATTACTTCAACTTCTCCCATCTTATCTCCAAGATAAGATAGAGCTCTATAATGAATGGGTCACCGGGTCATGTCCACATGGGCAACCCGATTTAGTCCCAGACCCGGCCCAAATTCCAACAAATGCATTACCTGGTAGTATAATTTTTTGAGGTCTGCAACCTTACGGTCAAATAATATTTATAGTTATACTTCCACAAATTGGGTCACCTTCCTAGACCATTATTTGACGGATAAAAATACATTTTTACACTCTTATCAATCAAAGAATGGTTTTATTACTGGGTCGACTGTAGAATTTTCCTTATTAGTATAGTCAAACAAGCTACTGAAAGCCTATAGATGTACTACCCAGTTAGTCATAAAAGTGGGAATTTTGTATGCAGATTTTGGTAAAATATGGGAGGTTTTTTTTGGGGAACCAGGAGATGTTATTAACACCTTGATTGTAGTATGTACCACCGCCCCTGTTGGCAACTATTGGAGTTAGGCTGTAAGAGTTTTTCTCGTGAATTTTCTAGGCCCGATGTGGATGGCCTGGTATTGAATGGATCAGGGATGGTATTTAGTCAAGATGCGTACAAGCGGGCTCGGTCACTTTGATTGCAAAAATAAAAAAAAAAGATTTGTTTTGACATAACAAAGGAAAATGGGGTCGTCCAACATGTAATAAGGTCCATAAAGATAAAGAACGTGATATACTGAGACCCTATGATTTGAGGGGAAGTGTGGTTTTAAAGGGAGAAAAATGGGGCAAAAATACAAAAGTTGATAGGGAATCAACTTGGGGCGGACTTAGAGCATGTGAGTTCGAAAGTTGGCAAACTATTGGGGCCAGGTCATTTACCGGAAAAAAAAAAAACCAACTATTGCCACGTCGTAAGTACTTTATTAGTGAATTTTCTAAGTCCGGCGTGAATTGTAATTGAATGGTTTGGGAAGGGGATCTAGTCAAAATACGCAAAAGCTAGCTGACGGTGGACACTTTGACGACCAAAAAAAGGATTTGTTTTCACGTAACAAACGAAATGGGGTCGTCCAACGCATAATAAGTGTTGGTTTTGCTCTCTCCCACGTGGGGAGTGTAGACAAAATAATGGGGTGTTTTGTCTCACATGTGTTTTGGGTGAAGAAATACAAAGGTCCATTAAAGAAAGGAAAAAGAAGTCAAAAAAGGTTGAAAACAATGAATGCACGGAGCTGTTTCTTGGTGTAAATTTATTGTGGCAGTTGGGTTCCATTTCTTGGTGTAAATTTATTGTGGCAGTTGGGTTCCAGAAGCAGCGGCATTTGAAATGTTTTTTGGGTAGTGCCTAATTGCCTATATATATATATATATATATTTGTTTTTTTTTTTTTTTTGTAGCAACTGATTTGAGTAGTGTGTGAGAAGAGTACGTGCACTGTGTGTATTGACAGTGGAGAGAAATTTATGTGTGAAGTGTGAACCAGAGAGAGTTGTGTGAGTGTGAAAGTGTATCTCCTCCATTGTAAATCTCTTGTTCATAGTGAAATCTCTCCCGTGGACGTATCCAATTTTGGAGAACCATGTAAAATTGCTTGTGTTCGTTGTTCGGTTTGGCGTATGGTGTGTTGTTTGATCGATCCTCTAACTCTAACAATAAGGTCCGTCAAGATACGAACGTGACAGGAAGTGTCGTTTTAAAGAGAAAAATGGGGCACACATACAAAGCTGGATGTGGAATCAAGTTGGGGTGAACTCATCTCCAATTTAGTTGTTTTTTTAAACTAAATTTTTTTTCCGCAAAGGGTTTTTCGAAAAATGTTTAAATTTTTTTTGAAAACTTTTTTTTTGAATATAAAAAAACTGTTTTGACTGAAAACCAATTTTTCAAATAATTTAATTTCTATTTTAGCTTGAAAAGGTGATACACCACTCAATTTTGATTATGTCATTGTGGACTTCTACATTGTTAGTTTTAACCATTCTTTAAACGAATAATCAAAAGGCGATGTAACGACTTTCGGTTATTTAATTATGAGTATCACAATTGGTGATACCCTATTACCCTTAGGCTCACTGCCTTGTTTTGCTTCTCTCTCTCCTGATAGAAATAAGAACATAAAGGAAGTTGAAGTCAGTCAACCCTATAGTAAGGCCTTGCCGACATACCCACCAAACTGAAAAATAAGTTATACAGAAGGAAGATACAAGGACCCTGTTCGGTTTAGAGTTTTAGTTTAGTTTTGGTTTTGATGACATTATCATTACCCTTATTTCTCTCTCTATCTCTCTCCACTTATTACACCATTTGACATCATCAAAACTAAACTAAACTAAACTACCAAACGAACACAGTCAAGAAATTTGTGGAAGGGAGACTAGGAGGAGACTAAGACCTTGACTCCCTCAAGTCTTCCCGAACCAACAGTATATAATGGTTCAAACATAATTGGGAGCTCCAACCACAAATGAAGATGAGTTCAGTAACCAAATCTCTCCCAATTGATCATCTCCTAGCCATATTTCTCTCCCTCATCCCATTGCTTCAAATCAAAGCCCTTGCCTTCGACACAAAGACATCCCTTAGTCTTAGTAACACCATTAATGTTGCTAGCAACGAGACTGATTTCCATGCATTATTGACCATCAAGTCAAATATTTTCCCTGAATCTCAACAGGCCTTGAGCTCATGGAATGAATCTCTCCATTTCTGTCTCTGGGAAGGTGTTGAATGCGGTCGCCGACACAAACGGGTCACGACTCTAAACCTCACGTCCAGAGGTTTAACGGGTACTTTGTCTCCTTATATCGGAAACCTCAGTTTTCTCCGGGAGATCGGCCTCTATAACAACACTTTTATAGGGGAAATTCCAACTGAACTCGGTAATCTTTTCAGGTTACGGGTTCTGATATTGAGCTTTAACCGTTTTGAAGGGAAATTTCCAACAAGCCTATATCGTTGCTCCAATCTCATGGTCCTTAAACTACCGTTCAACAAGCTAGTTGGAGAGTTCCCGAAAGAAGTCGGTTACTCAATGCCGAGACTCAAATTACTCAGCGTTAGTCGCAACAATTTGACAGGAGGAGTACCTCCGTCGATTGGGAATCTTACTTCTCTAGAACGGTTTTATGCAGTTGAAAATCCGCTTGGGGGAAGTATCCCAAGTGCTTTGGGTCAACTGAAAAACCTAAGGGAGATTGGATTGGCTGCCACTCAAATTTCAGGTACCATTCCTCCTTCCTTATTCAACCTATCGTTGCTAGTTCAGTTATCCTTGGCTAGTAATCAACTTCGGGGTAGTCTTCCGTCCACATTTGGTTTCATGTTCCCTCACCTTGAGATCCTTCAGCTATACGAAAACCAATTTAATGGTCCACTTCCGATTTCAATATCCAACTGTTCACATATGGCAGACCTCGAGTTATATACAAACCATTTCAATGGAAAAATAACAATTGATTTCGGAAGCCTACGAAACCTCCGTTTGTTAGTTCTATCTGATAACAATTTTGAATCAAGGGGATCTGATGGACTAGCCTTCCTTAGTTCTTTGACCAATTGTAGCGAATTGTTACAGATAGACGTGCAGGGGTGCCAATTGAAGGGGAAATTACCAGACTTAGTGGGCAATCTATCAATCTCTCTCCATCGGTTTACGTTAGGTGCAAATCAATTGTATGGATCTATTCCTTCAACAATAGGGAACCTTGTGAATCTAGAAATCTTAGCTCTGGACAGTAACCTATTCACAGGCTCGATTCCCAGTAGCTTAGGTTATCTTCATAAGATTCAATGGTTGG
This sequence comes from Vaccinium vitis-idaea, assembly GCA_963854785.1. Lineage (NCBI taxonomy): Eukaryota > Viridiplantae > Streptophyta > Magnoliopsida > Ericales > Ericaceae > Vaccinium > Vaccinium vitis-idaea. Next base: position 2,090,133 of record OY978224.1, read on the forward strand.
TATTTATAGACAACAATATTTCCGGTGAAATTCCAGAGTTTTTTGGAAACTTGTCATTGCTTAGTGAACTTTACTTGGGAAAGAACAGACTAGAGGGAGCCATACCCGCGAGTCTTGGTAACTGTCGGAATTTGTTGTATCTAACACTGTCTGAAAATAACCTTAATGGGAGCATACCAAAACAACTTTTGATGGTCTCTTCTCTGTCAATATTATTGGATCTATCTCGCAACCATTTGTCTGGATCCTTGCCACAGGAGGTTGGAAACCTAAAAAATTTGTTCGAAATCGACATCTCCGGGAATGATTTGTCTGGGGAACTTCCTAGCACTCTTGGTAGCTGCAGTAGCCTTGAAAACTTGTATTTGCAGCGAAATTTCTTTCGAGGATATATTCCTTCCTCAATGGAATCCATGAAAGGTATGCAAAATTTGGACCTTTCTCACAACAACTTATCCGGTCCAATTCCAAGATTCTTAGGGACTTTGTTCTTGAAGAATCTCAACTTGTCTTTCAACAATTTTGAAGGAGAGTTACCAATGAAGGGTGTTTTCACAAATGCAAGTGGAATATCAGTAGCCGGAAATTATAAGCTTTGTGGTGGCATCTTTGAACTACAACTACCTCCCTGCACCACGAAAAAGGCGAGAAACAAAATGTCTCTTTCTAAGAAGTTAGGAATCATAGTAGCTTCGGTACTCATCGGAGTAACTGTAGTATCATATTTTGTAGTATGCTTGTTCAAGAAGAAAAGAAAAACCAAACCTCCAGTTTCTTTGTTGAAAGATTCATTTTTGAAAGTCACATATGGAGAACTTCTCAAAGCAACTGAAGGTTTCTCTTCGACGAATCTACTTGGTTTTGGTAGTTTTGGTCATGTGTATAAAGGTATTATTGACCAAAATGGGGAGTTAGTTGTTGCGGTAAAAGTACTTGACCTTCAAACTCGTGGCGCTACAAAGAGTTTCATGGCTGAGTGTGAAGCCTTAAGAACAATTCGACATCGAAACGTGGTTTCGATCATAACTTGTTGCTCTAGTGTGGATTATCAAGGGAATGAGTTTAAAGCTCTAGTTTATGAGTTCATGCCGAATGGAAGTCTAGATAATTGGTTGCATTCAAGTCCAACAGAAAATAATGGGCAACGTGAGTTCGTGGGACTCGATCTTATTCAAAGAATAGACATTGCCATTGATGTGGCTTGTGCACTCGATTATCTTCACAACCAATGCGGAAGGCCAATTATTCACTGCGATTTAAAGCCGAGTAATGTCCTTCTTGACAGTGACATGGTTGCCCATGTTGGAGATTTCGGTCTTGCTAGATTTCGTGCGGAGTTCACCACTCCAAGTACAAGTAGTTCAGTTGCAATAAGGGGAACGATTGGATATGCAGCTCTAGGTAACAACCAGTTTTTCTCGTACAAAATGTAACTGCACAATTCAACTGCTATTTTTATCATATACCTTTAGACATGATGAAATTAGTTAGTTTTTAATATGCAAATTTTAGTTTTACATTCTAATATATTTGGCTCATTAGTTGCACATTTTTGTCACATCAGATACACCTTTTTTGGGTTGAAGTTACAAATAGGGGTGTATGGTACACCCCACAATAGTTGCACATTTTTTATGGTTAGTTCCGTATTTTTTGGTGCTAGTTTCACATTTTTTTGGTGTGAGTTAGGCAATGTTTTGGTAACCAAAATTTTTCGTTTCTAATTTTTTTGAGAAGTATGCCATAGTGTTCTCCGTTTTATATTATATAGTACCTAAAATGGTGAAATGAATTTGAAAGCAAGTTTTTTCTTTTCGTATATTTTTGTTATTTGAAAAAGGATCCTTTGATCTTTAAGTTTGAATTGCACAATGATAAAAAAGAAAGTTAGAATTTTATAAATTGCAGAGTATGGTCTTGGAAGCGAGATGTCAACTAGCGGAGATGTTTATAGTTATGGAATTTTGTTGTTGGAGATGATAACAAGGAAGAGACCAACTGACAAAACATTCGAGGCAGGCCTTAATCTTCATAACTTCGTAAAGATTGGCTTCCCTGAGCGGGCCTTGGAGATCGTAGACCCCATGCTCTTAACCGAGGAGAATCATGGCAGCAAAATGGTGGAATATCTGATCCCCGTTCTAAAGATTGGTCTGGCATGCTCCGCAGAGTCCCCAATAAACCGAATGAGCATAAATACGGCACTCCACGAGCTTCATTTGGTCAAGAAAGACATTCTAAAGGTAAGCAACTGAAGATCTAACTCAAAATTTCGGAAGTGCATCCTTGTATGGTATTGATCGTTCTCTTTTTCCTTTCATTAGTTTTGATCCTAGTTTCCATGGTTTTACCTTGCGACAGAGACATGGATAGCTAAGCAATGTTTGATAACTCTCAGTGTTTGGATCAGTATATGCGCACATTGACTAATTTCTAGTGGACCACTGGTACTGTCTACTAGACGATGCTGAAGCAAGAGAATCCAATCAACTTGCCAATGCCCACCATGGCCCTGCAGTACGGGTGTATTAAACAAGAATCGTTGTTATTTATGTACTCCATGAACTATATGTTAGGAACAAATAACCAACATTTGGGTTTGCCTCATTTATATTTGCCTACTTTTTTTGTAATCTTACTGTATCTTTACTTTTTTGCCTCATTTACTGTATCTTTTTATTTTTGGAACAAAAAGCAAGTACTATCTATTGGGGTTTTTTTTTTTTTTTTTTTTTTTCCAATTATCTATACTCATCTTAAATACTCCCTCTAATCTAGATTGTTGATTGCTAATTTATTTAAAGCTTCAAGTTCGTGTTTGCGCTTACGCTCGTGCACCGCATGTATCCAGGCCCGGCCTTTATTATAGGTTGCGTAGACCTAGGTTTGGGGCCCACAAAAATAGCCCATTTTTAGGATCCCCAAGGTATATAGGCTAGTATAGATAAAGGTTAAAAACGAAAGGTCCAATAAATTCTAAAAACAATTAGGCCCATTTTCTTTTTTAGGCCCGACTTCCCTACTCAGTTTTACTGAGTTGTTAGGTTATAATTCACCAGTTAAGAGGAACAACGTCAAAAGAAAAAGGAAAAGAGAGAGAGAGAGAGAGAGAGAGAGAGAGAGAGAGAGAGAGAGATTTTAGTTCAAATTAACATTGTTACTATGTTTACGATTGTGTTATTAATGGTACAAATATTGTACTCAGTTTTAAAAATTCTTTTTTTATTTAGTGTTGTTAAATTTAATTAAGCCGAGTCTTTGGTTCTAAATTATGACTGAATAAATTACAAATGTGAATAAAGAACACATTTATTACATGATGTAATCTTTAATAATAATAAAATTTATTTTAAAATTTTATCTAATAAAATACATAAGGCCCGCATGTTATAAGTTTGTCTACGACCCCGTATTTCTTAGGGCCGGGCCTGCATGTAGCTCCTAGGGCCCTGTTCAGTTACACGGAAAGGATAGAAAAATTGACCTAAACAATTTCCTGTTTGTTTAGTTACCAAGAAAATCAGGCCCTGTTCGTTTCCCAGTTTAGTTTTAGTTTTAGTTTTGATGACATCATCATTTCCCTCATTTCTCTCTTTATCTCTCTCCACTCATTACATATGATGACATCATCAAAACTAAACTAAATTATCTAACCAAACACAGTCTGTGTGACTCTCAACTTCAACTTTTTCACGGCAAAACACTTTCTACAAAATACATTCCTTAAAAAAAGGAGGAATCCAAAATTTTCAGCAAAACTTTGTCAACATAACACACGGGGAAAAAAGGAGGAATTCAAATTTTCAGCAAAACTCTTTGTCAACATAACACCCATTCAAATTCATGAATTGGTTTACACATACACATGAATTGGGTGATATTGGTGAATGGCAACCAAACGGGAGCATGAGAGTTATTGACCGGAAGAAGAACATTTTCAAACTTGCACCAGGAGAATATGTTGCCGACTTGCCGTTGAAAAGTTGGAGACCGTTTATGGAGTTGTTCCTGATATTGACTCGGTATGCCTCTCGACTGTTGTGAATGTCTTTTCACAAAAATGTGTTCTGGTATTTTCTCCTATCATTTCATTTTCTTTCATCAAAATATGACTGCAGTCATAATTGTTGAAGTCATCACCGCCTCTCCGGATGATTCCGGAAATCTCCGAGTTCCTCCAGAATGTTTCGGATCTCGCCGGAATGTTCCGGACTTCACTAGAAAGTTCCGAGTCCCTCTAGAACTTTCCGGATTACAATGGAAGCCTCCGGATTCCGCCGGATACATCCGGATTCCGCCGGAAAGTTCCGGTACTTGAAACTTCTAGATTCTTCACGATCATTCCTCACTCTCCACATTTATCTAAAATCTTCTTGTATTATCTCTAGGAGTCCTAGTCCAGAATGTTCTAATGTAGTCTATAAATAGGAGTGTGTGTGGAGAGTACACCAAGTGAGAGTGACAAGTGAGGTCACAAGTGCAGTAGCAACTCCAGAAGTTCGGAAGTGGGGTCATTCATAAACGTCAAATACTTTTATCAATTATAAGTCAAAGAAAAACATCACAATAATGGCAACTAAAAAATCTTATTCCAACAAAAATCACATTTAAAGCTCAACCTAACAAGACAGATCAACATCTCCTTGTTAAAAGAACAAAACGAATTACTAGCTCAACCTAAGGTACTAAAGTGTGTGTTAGTGAGAGAACACCAAGTGAGCGATGAGAGCACCAAGTGAGTGTACTTGTGTAATCTTGTATTGTGTACAAGTGTATTGTTTGGTGTGTCCAAACTCAACAATAATATCATGGGAAAATTACACTAATTAAGCATGTCAATCAAATTGCCCTCATGGTTTGTCAAAACTGGAAGAGAATTTTCGTTGTCTGATGTTTCCTTCTTTTACATATGGACCATTTATTACATAAATAAAAAGTTGTCTTCTTATGTTTCTGACTAGAGAAGTAGTACTAATTTATTAACTGGAGATTCGGGATATCAAAAAGGGAAAGGGCAAAAAAGAAAGAAATACAAATTCTCGATTGTCAAAAATATTGACGACGACTTGGGACTTAGGGGTTTGCTCCCTCCTAAGGTCTCAGGTTTGAAATCTCATAGGTGTTATCAACTCTTTTGGGGCCAGTCCATACAGAGTTTTGCTCTGGGTTTAAATGGAGCCCCCACTAGTGGATGGTGGGATTGATCTCCCAAGATTAGTTGAGGTGCGCGAAAGCTGACCCGGACACCTGATTATAAAAAAAAATATACATTTATTGACAACGACAATGGCATGCAATCTCATCTTACCGTTTGCTATTATGTGCAATTAATTCTTCAGCTCACATTGGGTATTTTCATCGTGGCACTAGATATTAACTGTGTTAAAAATGCAAGCTGATCAATCTTAACGATATCTACATAGTGGTAGTACTTGAGTGTATTTTCAGCATGTTGATTGAGAACAGACTTCAGTTCCTTGCTCCTCGAGCGTGGACACACAGAAAACGGAGACAGTAAAACCATTTCAGATGTATAATATGACATCCGTTATGTAAAAATTTTGAGGAAGAGAGTTATAACAGTGCAGAAACAGCTATACAGGTCCTTTCGATATCTTAAATTTTGTTGGCTGATAGCTACGTAAAACGAAGAAGCATTTTGTTCAATATGCTCTGGGGCAAGTATTGAGACGAACTGAGGCTCTCAACCCGTTTTATTTGAGCTGGGGTTGGCATAATCAGAATTTCAGTTATTAGACATGTTTTGAGCAAGTTGTGTCCGTCATAAGGTGTTGGTGTTATTTCCTTTTATATATGGTCAATTTTTACAGGAATGGTCGGGTTTAAAGGCGTTGAAATTCGGTAACATGTTCATTTGGAATAACTTCTTTGCCTACAAAATATCTGCTTGTGTTTGATTCTGCATGCATTTCAAACTTTGGGCCGAAGAAAATGGTATTACTGGGGCTTTCAATTCCCCTTATGAAAATCCGAACACAAAAGGATACATACTTGGAGAGCTTACAAGAATTGGAAAAGAAAAGAAGGTTTGATTCTTTCACTTTTGAGTTACTCTCAAGTACCAGTCATTTTGTCATGCGATAATGTTTTTGGAAATCTTTCGGGGTTGATTGGAGGGGTGAAAATAGTGTTCGATGGTAGTTGCCTAAGAAGTATTTCATATGCTTTGCAGATGAAAGGTTTTGAGTTCATAAAAGTTGTACACCTTGATCCAATGCCATTCGACATGGATCGAGACCTTCTCACTCCAACAATGAAGAAGAAAGGCCTCAGCTGCTCAAATACTACGAGGTAGCCATGATCTTCTAGCGTGCCTTCATGATTTCTTTATATTTTCACTTGTCACATATGCACAAAATAAAATAATGCACAAAAAGCGAGACAATAAAATTTACATGGTTCGGCCTCAATAGACATCCAATCATTATAAAGCAGAGAGTACAAAATGTGGGATGGAAATGCTGCGTTATTTAAAAGAGCCCCTCAAGATTTTTTTGTTTATTTGGTAAAGAAGGTTTAATTATCAAAAAGAGACTAGCAGAAACCTAAACAAGAGAGCAAAGAAAACAACCAAAGCAAAACGACTAAAATCTCTTAACTACAAGATCTTCTCTGCAATATTCCAGGCTCAATATAACCTTGTATTAGCAGGCCTCTTACCTAAATTTCTCCAAGAAAGCACCCTATCCTGCACATCCGTAACAACCAGTTCATAGATGGCGCCAAAAACACAATCATTTGTGGCCTTCCAAATGTAATAGACTGACCCCGCCATGATTACAGATTGCCCAGATGATTTCTTGCCTCCACTCAGCTGGACTCCTGAAGATGCCAGAGAAAGAGCATTTAAAGAAGAGATGGGAATGGAATTCATGCTCACTATGACATAGATTACACAAGAGGACCCACCATCATACCCCATGAAAGAATTCTATCCTTTGTAGATAGCCTACCCAGCACACAAGCCACATTATGAAAGCTCATGTAGGAATAGCTTGTTTAAACCAACCAATAGAAGCCCATTGCACTTTAGGTAAGGGAACCCTAAGAGCTTCCCAAGCAGTTTCGACAGAAAACCAACCATTTTGAAGTTGTATCTACTTTCCAGGTCTTTCTTCTTCTTTTTTCCACACCCCCTCGCTCTCCGAGGGCTGACATTAGACAAATTGCCATTGTGCTAATATGTTCATGGACTGATTCTTGGGTTCTAATGCCATTAAGGAACGATTAGTTTTTTACTTTTTGCATGGGATAAAAGCCCCGTTCCGTTAACTTTGGCTTATTGGCCTTTTTGAGTAGGTGTATGTGAGAATGATCTTTCTTGTAAAAGCATGAAAAGCCAAAACATTGGCATACTAAACTATTCATGGTTCATATAGGAGATGTGCAGTAGATTTTAGCCTGGGCTACTTGTGTTATAGACCGCCTTTGCTACACTGAACACCCATGATTACTATCCCCTACAAATAGCAATTTGGTACGCATATGAATTCCACTTAAGAAGAAAATTTCAAGCGATTTGCCAATTTTTGTTTGTAATGTCGAATTATTACCTAACACAGAGTTCGAAATTGAAGAGATGAAGACTTTCATCCTTTCATCTCGGGCCAAATTTTCTAGAAATCCCTTGTAGGAGGAGACTTATTCAAAGCCTATTACAAGTTGCTAGTTCATACTCCCTGCATGAAATATATATGTTTGTGTTATGAAGGGAAAAGAAATTATAAAGATTCCCTTGCATTTTTTCTCCTCCCAACAAATTCATTGACAAATCCTTGTTCCAAGTTGATTGATCCAAATGCAGGCCAAGGTAAATCATACTGAAGACACTAACAATTTCATTTCTCAATAATTGTTAATGGATTATTTTCGTTGATGACAATGTCATGGTATTTCTACTATGGACATCATACTAAAGCCATACACTTTTGATGCAGAATATTATTGACTACATGTACAAGAGTGCAAAGTGAACATCACTGCTACTGGTGTTTTCTAAAGTTTAAGGCCCAAAGGTCATACCGCCTAGCAAGTTTTTGCATTCTTTCTGGACCCAATTTGTTTACCCTTATATCTGATGATTAAATAAGAACTTGTATAACCAGAACCACTTCCTTTGGTGAAAGTGCGGCGGGGGAAACAACCACAATAATTTCATATCGATGATCAAATTCTATAGGCAAGCAAGATAAAATGTTCCTGTATGACTTGTCCATTGGATCAGAAGTATTTTGTTAATGAAGGTTGCAAATTACTATTAATGTTTTGGTTTTCTTTCGGCTTGCACCCTAAAATTTCCTTCCTGCCAAATTGTCCTATATAGATGAGAGGAAAAACAATGTTTCATTTACTAGAACCTCTACGAGAAGTCCACAATGCCTGATGATTTAAAAAAACAATCAATTCCATTCCTTTCCTTTCCCTTGTTTCATGAAAATATGAACACGCAGAATCGGATGTTGCAAGGTGATGCCTGTTTAGAGAAAATCAGGTACAAGCATCTTACTGGTATGTATATCAATAGGATTCACCATAGCAAGTACTCAAAAAACTCTATTAGTTTCCAAAAGAATAATTGATACAGTACACATAACACTACCAGGCAGGCACTTACATTTGCTACTTGGATATCATATCCACCTCCCTTTCAAGGGGAGACACTTGTGATAGTGGCGAAAATTGCAAGGCAAGTAGTTCCTCTCTGGTATACTTCAACCTTTGATCTATTCCACAATCACAAACAGGAAATTTAGAAATAGGTCATAAACAACCACAACTTTTGGAAGAAACATACTTGAAAAAGACAAGTAAAAGACTTACCTACGAATGCGTTGTTATTGAATCGAGACGGAGACACATGCATTTTCCCCAGCTTCTGCTTCACTTGTGACAATTTTAGAGTTGACTGAAATCGCGATATGGAGCAATCTTGTTCAGATTTAACAATTTGAACAAGTTCATGCCTTAATTCAATTTGTGGATGCCTTTTGCAAAATTGCAAAAGGACGTCCTCAGTTAAAAGCCAACAACCCCAAAGATCTAGTGTTTTTAGTGTTTCTGGTGGATTAAATGAATCAATCCCATCATTGGTCAACACAGCATCCCGAAGACTCAGATTTGTCAGCTTAGGGAGAGATTGCAACACATACAATGTCATATCAGTGAGGAAAACACTTTTAAGAGATAAATCTGTCAACTGTTGCAAGCCTGACAGAGGGCGCAGTGCCGCGTCACTAACTTTTGTATCCTCCAAATCCAACCATTCTAAACCAGTGATGCTTTGCAGTGCTGTAAGGGAAGGAATCCACTCTGGATCATTCCCCCCTTGGTGAATCAATCCTAATAACCGAGATAAAAACAGAATTGATGTTACTAGAAGCAGGTGGTGCAATATAAACATTAAACTTCATAACACCAGAAATCAGGTAAAAGGGCAAATTTGTAGATATCCATAGCCAAACCATCCTAATTGGAAGTATATATGACACTGACCTGCTTGAATTATTTGGGCAGGCTCAATCAATAAACAACATATTCAGATACTACACCAAGGCAACCCACAAATTAAAATAGAAAACCAATCAACCTGCATATTGCAGCTACATTACACTAAAACTTGAACAATCTTCGGTCTCTCAAACTAGTACGATTGAACATCATCTCTTCATGCCATCTTATCTAGCCCCAATGAATTGATTGGTTTGCTTGGCACTAATAGATAGTAGCAGTTGGTTCTAAACGCCCTAACTGTGTCAACTTCATGGTACAACTCTTTTGTCGTCCTAGCACGTTTTCCAATCTGTAAGTCCAAGTAACGGATGACGGATCAACTTCCTCCTTGGAAGCATGTTGGATAGTGGTCTGAAAAGCATGGAATATATGGCAATACATGGGGGTAGTACTTTCCAAATTACTATTAGTAGAAATCAATAAGTCGATGAAATGCAATAGGAGCTCCAACACTGGAGGAAGAGTCATACCGTTGACATTTGTCTTGCTGAGGTTGATAACTTTTAGTGAAGGTATCATGCTGATATATGAAATGGCAAGATCATCTGCTGGTGTGCGAGATAAAGATATATTTTGCAGGGTAGGAAAATTTCCAGCTAAAATTCCCACTCCAGCAGCAGTAACTCCTGTTCCGTCGAGGATTAAACTTCTCAACTTTGCTCCAATGCATGCAATAATTTCAACTGAATTGTCATCGATCAAAGTAGCGCTGAGATCCAAATGTTCAAGCGCATACATGTGAGACAAAAGGCAGAACCCGTCAAAATTAGAGTTGGACAAGTCCAAGAAGGATAGGGAACTAGTTGCGACATATAAAAAGGCTTTAGACACATCCACATACGACGCTCCAGCAAGAATAAGCTTCGTCAAAGAAGCTTTATCACCATGGCCTTCAAATAGAGAATGCACACGGCAATTACTCATGTTTAGGCATGTAAGAGTTGACAAATTTGGCAGCTCAGTAACCTCAGTCCAAGCTAGATTCAGGAAGCTCAACATGGGGAACACATTTAAAATGGCAGCCCCTTCATTAGATATTTGGCTTCCCCACAGGTCTAGGTACTGTAGCTTTGTCAAAACCTAATCAAAACATAATCAAGTAAAGAATTAATAATCCTGCTCAATTTCAATCATTCCAATGCAATGGACTGTGAAATTCAGGAATAACAGAAACAGAAGAAACAATTTCTGACCACACAAAGGAGGGATTCCAACTCATAGTTTGTGATAGTAACAGTCTTAACACTGCAGATCTGCAACACAATTACTTGAATTCTATACAGCTTGATGTATAAATCAATTACGAAAAACTAAAACAATCAGAGCTATCAAACTAGTGTTCCTGTGTACTCTGGACAACCTTCAGATTTAATTGTCCAGTTTCAACCAGACCAATATAAACAACTATGAACATTTCCACTCCTTAGAAAGCAAGCAAAAGAGGTTCCAATCCAATGAAAAGGAATAGAAGGTGGAATATGCCATCAAATAAATGAAAAGGAGCTAGTGATGGCAATGGAAGCAGGTTTCGCTTATCCCGTCCCTGTCTCCGACTATGTATTCATTCCCCATGCCACCCCGATCACCAATAGGGAATGGTTTTGAACCCCCATCCCCGTAGCTGATGTGAAACGGATTTTCTTGTCCCCTACCAAACCCCGCATCGAAAGTTTCACTTATTTGCATCTGTTACTTTTTTTTCTACTTTTCAAAGAGCAAAAACACAAGTAACAAGATAATCAATCTTGTACAAACTCATAGGAGAGGTGTTTTATTTGTAGCATAATATTTTATTAGGGGTCAACTATGAAGCACCGACACCTCTCCGGGACCCCGTATCGCAGTGTCCCGACACGGGGACATGGCGGGGACACGGCGGGACACGTGTCCCGACACGCCACGTGGCATGGGACACGGCTGTAGTGCTTTTTTGGATGGGGCACGGGGGGACACGGCTGGGGACACGGGGGGACATGGATGGGGACACGGCGGGGGTCAAATTGAAATATGTTAAAACTTTTAGGGGTCAAATTGAAATTTTTAAAACTTTCAAGGGGTAAAATTGAAATTTTTTACCCCTGAAAGTTTTAAAAAATTCAATTTTACCCCTGAACGTTTAAAAAAAATTCAATTTTACCCCTTTAAGTTTTAAAAAATTTCAATTTGTCCCCTAAATGTTTTAAAATATATTGTGTGTGTATATATATATATATATGTAAATAAATAAATAAATATACACATGGCGTGTCCCCCGCCGTGTCCGTGTCCCCATTTTTTTAGAATTGCCGTGTCCCCGTGTCCGTGTCCGTTTCCGTGTCCGTGCATCAAAGGGGGTCAATTATATATTACTACAAATCTATTTGGAGAGGATTCGGGGCGGGTAATGGGGCGGAGGTTACCTAATAACAACCCGGACCCAAAAGGAAATGATTTTTCTTGAGTTTGGGTCGGGGTTGTTATTAGGTAACCTCCGCCCCATTGCCCGCCCCCAATGGGCTCAGTTCGTTTGCTTGTTTTGGACAATAATTCTGAAATTTTCTCAAAAACATAGCTTTGAACTCTTTTCAAAATTCATCTTCGCTTCACTATTCTAAAAAATATTTTCAAAATGAATTTCAAAATTTATGTTCGTTTTGATTAATTATCTTTTAAATTTTAATTTTTAATTTATTTTGTTAAAATACTAATAACACGAAAATATTTTTTTTATTTCCTTTTTTCTTAAAAAAAAGGACAAATGCAAACATGGTACCCACTTTTAAGTTGGCAAATTGGGATTTGCAAAATACGAAACTTGTTCCATACTCCCTCCGTCCCCATTTACATTGTTTTACATGATTTCGAAAACATTATTTTATAAAACAAATTGAGATCTATAAAACAAGATCCATATTGAATATAAAATTTATTACCAATTTAAAGTTATAGCTAATTTTTTATCCAGTTAAATAGGACGAGAGACAAAAATTTGGGGACAAAGGGAGTACAAGACTAGATAGCAGTTCCAATTAATTCACCCATCAAATAACCCGTTAATGTCAATTGATGTCTTTTATTTATTTATTTTTTTTTATCGGCAACAAAGCAAGGATATGCATGGAAAAAGAAAAAAAGTCAGCGAAATGCTGAAAGACAAATGCATTCCGGTATCAAGTGTCATTACACTCTCCCCATGTAATAGATTATGAATGACGAATGATGGGGGAAAAAAAAAAGGGGTCGGTGAAGGAATCTGATCCAGTTGTAAAAGCGGCGGAGGAGGAAATCTGGGTGCAGAGGGAGAGGGGAAAGGAAGTGGTGGAATTAATTTAGCATCTGGGCGAGGGGTCGGTGCATCTTGGTTTGAGGGGATGATGGTAGTGGAGTATCGAATTGACAACTGCGGAGGTGGGTTAGCCATGGCGGAGGGGGACTCTTTCAGATTTCACTCAATAACCAAGTAACCACCCAACAGGGTTTTCAAGAAAACTCAAGAACCCAGTGCCGGCTTGGAAAGAACCCATTGCCGATCTAGGTAATGGTGATTCAAAGGGGAAGTTTTGATGAAAGATGAATAGCAGCAAACAAGACTTCAATAGTTTGATAACCGACATCTCTGTAAAAGAGAGAGAGAACACGCAAGTGGAGAGTGAGAAATAATCCCATAGTTTGATCTCATAGCCTATGTTTTGAACATTGAACCAATCACATTTTTTGGGCTTTTTAGCCCAAAACACATTTTGGAAAAGCTCAACCGAGCGGGGCCATTGTTTCTCGAAACCAAACCCCAAAAGAATATTGGGCAGCCGTCCAAATTGGGGCAGGGATGGGGCGGGGCAGGGTAAACTGCAATGCCTAAGTTTGCACCATGATTTCTAGGTCCAGCCCACTCAATTCTCTTGAAACTCCAGCACCGTTACCCTATTGTCTTTTCTTAAACTTTCCTTGAACCCTGCACCTCCGGTTTTGGTAGCATGAAACACTCTCCATACCAAGATCTGGTTTTAATACTATTTGTAATGCTACAAACTCACTCAACTACAGCCTGGGCATGCAGTACTAAATGTTACACCATAATGAAGTAAACAAGTAAGATACATAGAGCAAATTGTAATGTAGTAACTTCCAACCGTCTTTCAAGAATTACAAGAGACATGACAAATCACATCAGGAAAATTGCACCGAGTATGTTTACGAGGAAATGTATATACCTGAAGAGAGCTTAATGCCAGATCAGTGACAGGCAGACCTCCCAAGTCCAATAAAGACAGGTTTGTAAGAGAAGCGAGAAGTGAAATCCCTTCAGCAGTCACTCCTGTTTCAGTGATATGTAACTTTTCCAATGTTGAAACTGACAAAAGATGCCTAATGCCAGCATTAGTAACCTTGGAGCACCGAGAAAGGTCTACCTCCTTTAAATTAGACATACCTGAAATAAAGAACAAAAATTTGCACATGTAACAATTTCAGAAGCAGTTGCAAGGAGGAATTTGACGGGATTTGGAGTCACACCCACTAAAATACTAGAAAGGTTAATCTGAAAGGGTATAAAATGTATTGAATACGAACACACTCCTTCCTTTAGGCTTCCATTAATAAAATTGTCCTAAAAAGGAAGCTGATGAATGCCACATGTTGATTCATAACATGGCTTAAAAAAATCTCACTTTCTTTTAACCCATTGAATTTGCTAAGACAAAAATTCCCTTTGTCTTTCCTTATGAGGGTGAAAAAGTTTCCCTTGCTGTCTGAGCAAACTCTATGCATCTAAAGCATATATTACACAAACATGAAGGCAATGAAATCGCTACCTCAATTCCCTAGTTTATCATTGAACATAAACAAAATGGTGGGATGCTTGTCAGTTGTCACATAAGTAGAGCTAAACTACCATACCTGTAATAGACCAAAGGGCAGAACTAGTAATTCTACGGCAATCTGAAACATTCAGTGAGCGCAAGTAACGAAATGCCCCCAAGTATGCCATCCACTCTGCATCCACGGAGCTCTCGCCGCTCAGATCAATCTCCTCTATGCAATACTTGAAAACTCTACAAGAGAAATTTTATTCTGTTAAAGTTTGAACCGACAAAAGTGCTACGCAAATCCATCACTCTGAGCATGGCAAGACAAGTGAATTCAACAAAATAACTCTATAATCATTGCTGCATGTACAGCTATTAATACTGCCATCATTCAGGAAAAAAAGAATATTCAAAACAAAATCATGTTAAAATCTTCACTGACAACAACAGATTCAAAACAAATAAGCAGTCAAAATCCAAGACAGAATGGGCGTCTCTCACAATGTTTCTACCTGAAAAAAAAGTCAACAAAACAGAGCCGCAAAAGTATAACCCACACAGAAATGAGAATGAGCCTCAGATAGGAATAAACCAGATTAACCACAAATTACAGTTGTTAAAGTGAAATTCATTAAATTTCTCATCAAACTTTACAACCAAGATCCAGCACAAGACCAGACAACCAAAAGCTGTTAAATCCAAACCCATACGTAAACTTGTTACAATTCGTGTCGCTTGGTTATCAGATCACAGCCCACAGAAAATAAAATCTGATCCACAACAAATTTTCACGCCTAGTATCCACAGTGCAAACAAATTTAAGAAAATTCACAAAACAAAGTTGTACCCTTCAGATCAAAGCTTCAAGCCTAGTATACAATCCTTCCCCTATCACACATATATGATATATATGACCCACAAATCGCTGCCAAAATCCAAGCATCTTATGTTCTCTATATGTATATCTAGCTATCTATCCATCTAGTCCTATTATCTATTTCTATTATAAAGGGAACACAACTTTAGTTGTGGACTGCGGATAAGAAGCCGGCTCAAACTTTTAATTTCCTAAACTACCTCTTTGAATGGCCAAGAAGAAATAAAAATCTGCTGCACTAATTTTCCTCTCCCTCTTTCCAACTTTCACATACCAGCTTTTATTAATCTCAATTCAAGATTTTAGTTGTTACACCTTTTACATAACACGAAATGCAAGCGTCTAGTATATGTAAATTGTATAATATATTGTGAAATTCGGAAAGTAGGACCACGATACAGCACGAGACTACCAGAATTCCTCTCTTTTTCCTACTTTCACATTCCAAATTTCAGATTAATCTCAATTCAAGATTTTCGTTGTTCCATCTTTTGTTATAGCACGATTTGCACAAGCATCGTGCATGCCTGGTGTCTAGCGTGTGTGTGTGTGTAGTGTATTTCACACATTTGTAGGACCACGGTACAGCATGAGACAACCACAACACAACAACTGTTAAACCCAAAATTACGGGTAGCGAATTCAAATGATTATTACACTTCATGCGAATATCAAGCTTAATTTTCAGATCACAGGTCACAACAAATGGCAATCTGAGATTTGAAGAGAAGATATAGCGTATACACAATTAGAAAAATGAATAGAAAAGGTCAAATCCAGAGGTACGAGCGCTGACGAGACCTACTCAGCACGAGACTACCAGAACAACAGTTAAAAAGATCAGTTAAAATCCAAATTAAGCCTAGCGAATTCAAATATACTTATAATTCAACCAAATATCAAGCTTAGTTATCAGATCACAGGTCACAGCAAATGAAAAACTGCGTCGAGACGAAATAGCGTATCCACACTTGGGAAAAATGAATCGAAAACGTCAAGTGAAAAAGGAAATCTAGTTTTGGTGGGACTTACTCAAGGAGAGAAGGATAGAGTAGCCGCCGGAGAAGGAGACGACGGAGGAGAGCTCCGGCGAGCTGAGAGGGCATGCGTTCGAGAGTGCGCCGCTGTCTCCGCCACGACTCGACAGCGTCTCTGCTCTGCGACGCCGCTTCGATGCAGAGACGAACCAACTGGCTATCCGCTTCGATCGCGTACTTGCTCGCCATTTTTCTGTGGATCTCTCACGGCGATAATGACTGGTGATGATGATCTCAACAGAAATTCTCAGAACTGCTTGTGCTCTCAATGACGCCTGGTCTAGGGTTCGGCGAAAGCAATTTTGTTCACCCTCCTTAGAACAAACATATGGGTTCCACCACAAAGTAATGTCATGCTTACATCAAAGTGATGGCATGCTTACCAAAAGTGTATTGCAGAAGTAAACAAGACATCGTTTTATGGTGAAACTCACACCAATTCAACCAATAGGAGAGAGAGTTTTGTTCACCCTAAAATTGCACTCGGGTTCGGCTGTCATGCCCCAAGGAGCAATTTTTGGATGCCGAGCAAGTACCACGTAGTACCGGTGCGCACATCCACCGTTCATTTGGGTCCGGATTATAGAAAAAGAAAGAAAAGACAGGATTTTGATCTGAACCGTCCAATACACTTTTGAACATACCAAATACAATTTTCAGATATCACCACGTAGGCTCTGCGGAGTGATATCCACCCGCTATACAAAAATTTGCTGCCCCAAGGCAGTGCTGGGGCATCGATGCCCCACAATTGTACCATTACGGTCCTCTCAATGACGTATGGGTCTAGGGTTCAGCTGCCAGGCCCGAAGGAGCAATTTTTCGGTGTCGAGCGAGTACCATGTAGTACCGATGCGTGCATCCGCCGTCTATTTTAGTTTTGGACAGTCCGGATTAACAAAAGAGAATGGGAAGAGATGGTTTCGATCTGAGCCGTTCAATACACTTTTAGACGCCCAAAAATGCAACTTTCGGACACCGCGAAGTGGTACCCACCCGCTATACAAAATTCAAAAATGATAGATACACACCCTCTCAACCACTCCCCACCACACCCTCTCTCACATGTGTGGTGGGGCTCAGGGCTCTACCACACATGTGAGAAAGGGTGTGGTGGGGAGTGGTTGAGAGGGTTCGTATCTATCATTGTTCTACAAAATTTGCTGCCCGAAGGCAGTGCTGGAGCATCCATGCCCCCCAATTGTGCTATTACGTTCCTGATCATTGGATTTGAAAAGACAAATCTAGACCCTTGATTTGTAAACAGGTTAACTGGAAATAGCCTGTAGCTCACATTCCATGCTCTCTCCCTCAAAAAGAACAAATGCAACCTCTGATTTTCACCAGGCCTTTTTGTGCTTCATTTCCACATCACCAACAGTTTCGGGTTTTTTTTTTTTTTTTTTTTGCTCGGCATTTTGTGTGTTTTTTTAAGGGGTAAAAGGGAGCCAATTATTTTTTAATGTGTTTTGATGATATGTAAAATGATTTTCGAACTCTATATTCGCCCTATCATTTCTAATAATGCATTTTGATAGAATTCATACCACCTTACCATTATCTTAGCCATCATCTCGTGTTGATCTGAATCTAATAGTTTAAACATTAATAACAAAAAAAAAATTCTCAACAGGTGGTCATTGTTCCCATAACAAAAATAAGTAACATCACAAAAGGTAATAAGTTGTTAGTAATAAAAAGTGGTTACTTCAAGGCTGTGTTTGGATGATCGAAATCTAGAGTAGGGATAGGAATATGATTACCAAGAATCAAATTCTTGAGAATTTTCTTGGGTAAGAATAAGAAAATGATTACCGGTAATCCAATTCCTAGGAATTGGATATCTAGAGGAATTGCATTTCGGTGTTTAGATGAATTCAGTAATCTTAAATGGGAAATAAATATTTTAAAAATTTATTAAAGTCAACATTTCATTTTTTTAATAAATGAGTCAGATATCTGAGATTCCCATGGACAAACACCATTATACAAGCCCACCCTGCAGGGTTGCTTCAATTTACACCAACGATGCGACACCACTGCATTGATTTAATGGGGATAGGTTTATTGGTTATGTTTGCATTCAAATTGGTCGGAATGGGGTGTCGTTAAGGTAGTTTGGTTAGGTGGTTGAAAGTTGGAAAGTTGGCTGGCTGCCAATCTGGTGGTTTCATGGAAGAAGATAACGCGGATACTTGAAGGATAAGAAGGTAAATATAGACTTTCCATTAACTCCGTTTTCGCCAAATTGGATCCATAAACTTGAAAAGGGTAAAGTGATTGAGTTTAAACATTAAGGGGGCAACTAGTTTATGCTCGTTGCACAAACAAGCTAAGTTCAAATATGTTCTAAAACTTGTTAAGTTTTGAAATAAAATTTGAACAAGTAACTGCTTGGTCGGTAAAATTTTGTAAGTTCACTTGCCTGCCATCATTTTGCATAATCCTAAGATTTTTTGGAAAAAAATAATACTCGTATAACAATATGTCAATAGCTTTAGCAACTCTTTCACTTTTTTTAATATTTTCTTGCCTTTTAAAATGGACAAAGATGAGTAAAATTGTATGCATTTATTGCCATGGTTGATAAAAAATAGGTACATATATGTAGCGGCCGTGGTGCCCACCACCATTAGCAGCCGAGGTCCCCACACGAGGGGCAACGAGTGGCTGATCACGTGGCCCTCGACGAGACCCCAAAAAGGGCCTCCTACATGGCTTCACTTGTCGCCGGACAATTAAGGTCCCTTGATTGTTGTCTGTGTCCCCGACGGCCGTTGATGCCGATCGGCATATTTTTCAGCAAGTGGATGTGTATTTCCGAACGGAAATAGAGTCACTGTCCGGATCAATCCAGTCGGCTACAACCGCAGCCGAGCGTATTTGAGGAACGGTGATTCAGAGTCCTTGCTGGACTGTTAGAAGCATGTTGAGGTCAGCAAAAGACCGAAGCTTCCTTTGCCAAGAGGATGGGGGCTCGGCCAAATAGCACACAAGTTCCGTGCTCCCGAGGGCTCGAAGGTTTTGGCTAGAGAGGGACGTTGATTCGAGTCATTCGACAGATGATGGGCGTGATCAAGGTAGTGTCAGCTGAAGCGGCGAAACACTCATTACTCGCTCACGTCCTGAGTCAGGTACGAACGGCGAGTGAGAGTCACGGGTAACGTGGCGAGCAGGTTTCCCTTTGCCTATAAAAGGGGAACTTGCTCACTTGTTCAAAGATCCTTTTTTTCTCAATCCCTAACTCTCTCCCCTCTTTCTCAATCCCTTACAGCGAGTGAGAGTCACATACTTCCAGCCACATCACTCACCGCCGATGACTTACTAGACCGTTGGAGTGCCTTCCTGGACCACCACTGTCCGGGCTAGGCGCTAATGCGGGTGTTACTTGTGCAGGTCTTCTTCTCAGACGAGTTTGCTAGGTTTCAGGCAAAACCCATTTGTCCCATCACTCCTTTCACCCGTTCCAAAGGTTCAAAGAGGTCCAGCGGAGAAGCAAGCCCCACAAGATGGAGTATATTATAATCTTCCAAGTAGTATTTCAAACGATTGCTTTTTAAAAAAATTAATATCATCTTTCATATGTCAAATAAAAACATAATGTTCGTATATGCAATCTTAAAATTCTGTGTTTGCCTTTTTTTTTTTTTTTTGTCATTCGTCATTTCTAATCTATTACATGGAGATGGAGAAATGTGACTCGATCCCGGAATGTAGTGTGGGGCATCAAGAGTTGTACTGCATGAGCTAGCCACCACTTGGTATGTTCGACCTTGAAAAATGCATTTTCTTCTTGGAACCCGAAGCCTGGTAGGAACCAATCTCAGTTTGTAAGAGTTGAGTCGGACTTGCCGGATTTTATTGGGGCCTGTGGGCTAACTTTATATCCCAAATTGTGCTGGTCCTGCTGGATAAGGGGTGTAAAATTGACCTGGCCCATAAATTAATGGCTCAGCTAACCCTGCCCATCTAATTGGGCTAAAAATATATTGGGCTCGAGTCGAGTCAACTCGTGTCTAAATAATCTACGGCAAGTTCCAAGCCGGCCCCGTTTTTGAAGATTTGTCCCATTCTAGCCCTTTGTTGTATTTCTTTCCCACATAGCCCCTTTATAATACCCGCATGCCCCACCCCTTAATGGGCTTCTGACATGCTCTCTCTCTCTCTCTCTCTCTCTCTCTCTCTCTCTCTCTCTCTCTCTCTCTCTCTCTCTCTCTCTCCCTCCTCTTTTTTATTTTTAAGACCTTAAAATCTAATATCTTCCATTATACATATCCATTTTTCGTTAAATTTAAATTTTTAGAACCTACTCGACGAGATCTATCAAATAAGCCCCATATTGAAAATAAAATTATGCGTCGAAAAAAATTTAGGGTGTGAATTGTGTAGAAGATGATGTGTATTCTGCATTTGAGGGGTGTGAATTGCTTCATTTTGAAGGGTGTGAATTTTTCTGAACAGGTGTGAATTCTTTCACTTTGGAAGGTGTGAATTCTGCATTTGAGGTGTGTGAATTCTTTTTGGGGCATGTAAATAATCATCATTTTACTCCCTTGATATTAGAAAATCATCCTGAGCATTTTTAGGAGTTATGTTTCCATCCTGAGATTCAAATAAACCCTAAAATGCCCTTTATCTATGTATGAATATATAATTTATAACAAATTAGGGGATTGAGGACTAAATTAAAAGTTGCATATATGGAGCGATAGAAAGTGGACTAACTTCAAAGTTTGGGGGTCCAATTATGAGATTTTGGGATAAACCCCAATCCCCCAATTCACATTACCATTCATCATCTCCTTTTAAAACCCAGACTATAAAGGAATTAATCTTGGAATGCCAACCCATTATTCCTTCTTCGGCAATAATTCAATCCCTAACCCATTTTTCCTTCTCCGGGTTTATCGCCATCGTCCTCACCCACAACTCATTCAAGCATGTGTCAGATCGCCATTCCCGTCCCCGTCTGTCGTCGTTCATTTCTACACATAACCCCAAACGGATGAGAGGAAGACGATTCAACATGGCTGGCCCAAATTCGTAAGTGAATCTAACTATCAAAATTAGTTTTTTCTTGTTTATTTGGTGTCTAAATTATTCTTTTGTTGCATGCAGCGTTATTTTGCCTAGATTCTTTAATTTTTCCAAATTGGTTGGATTTCCGGTGCGATTGGAGGTTTGGCGGGGTTGCGGTTTCGACTGGATGGGAGTTTTCGACTCGGTTTGAATAGGTTGTGTGGGATATCATGGTTAAGGTTTCATGATGAGTTTCTTTTTTCTTTTTTTTTTGTTTTCATGGTTTTGATTGGGTTGGGAATTTTTTCAACCGGCTTTGAATCGGGTTGTGGAGAATAATGTTGCGACATAAATAGTTTACCATGTTTACTGATTGTGGCAGAATTTTGATATTTCAATAGTTTGTATTTACCATATTTTCCTAAACACAAAAAGTTTACCATATTTACTGATTATGGCAGAATTTTGATATTTCAATAGTCTGTGAGCATTTTATACCATGATAATTGGTAGAGGTTGCGCATATAATTTTATCATGATCGGAGTTGTTAAACAAAGCTAACGAATTATATAAATTTACCATAAACAATGAGATGTTTTGAAGATATATTTTACCATGATTCAATTTTGCAAGTTGTTTAATTTTACCATGTTCACATGGTTCATTTTTTCTCGTACTGACTGAAATATAATGTTCACTTTTTTTTTTCAAAAACCAATTAAATTTTGGTACTTAGGACTAATATTTGGAAATAACTAATATTTGGAAATAATATCATCTCACTCAATTTTGAATCTTCACCATTTCAAAAATTCCATAATCTTAGGCAACACAATCCTTTACCATTTCAAAATTTTAGTTTGAAATAGTCAAATCAATCCCCCCTTATTAGGGAACAACATTTATATATATCTTAATCAAATCCCTCTAAATTAGGAAACTATATTTCGATATTATTTTGTATCACTAAAAAGGGTAAACAAGGCATTTCACACACAAAAAGGATGAAAACATAACCGTTTAAACTGACAGGGATGAAAACTTACATAGTGTCCAAAAAAAGGATGATTATTTAATTACCTCATTCTTTTTTCTTTTTTCTTTTTTGTGGTGGGAATTGTGCAATTTGGGGGGTAAGTTGTGATATGTGAATTCTGCATCAGGGGTGTGAATTTTTTCATTTTGGAGGTGTGTGAATTTTGTATTCGAGGGGTTTGAATTGTGTATTTTTTGAGAATGAGTTGTGTAGAGGATGTGTGAATTCTGCATTTGAGGGGTGTGAATTCTTTCATTTAGAGTGGGTGTGAATTGTGCATTTGTGGACTGTAAATTCTTTCCTTTTGGGTTGTGAATTGTGTATTTGGAAGAGTAGATTGTGTTGTGTGAATTCTGCATTTGAGAGGTGTGAATTTTTTCATTTTGGCGGGTGTGAATAGTTTAGACAGGATGTAAATTCTTAATTAAAGTGGTATAAATACAATTTTATTCTAGTTCTACGTGTACACAATACAATTGCTAACCATGTTTGTAGAATGGACAAATGCCTACAAAACACACACACACACACAGAATGGGACCAGTGCCTGCGTCATCACACTAGCAAACAAACCGTAGCGTTCTATTTTAAATAATAAAAAAGAAAGAAAAAAGGACCTGGGATCCCTCCCAAGTTCCTAACAAGTAAAACATGGCGCGTGTGGGGAAAGGGGTTAGACGGGATGGGTTAGACGCGTGGTGAGTTTGGACGGGAGAGATGCCACAAAATACGGGAGAGATGCCACAAAATAGGGGCAATCTATCAGACAATAATCTAAGCTTAAGTCTAGCCCATAATCTTAGTATAATCGGGCCAAGGGAGTGTCTGGGCCTATTTTCACATATTGATTTTGTTAATATGTGCCCCCAAGGCACATGATAAGGTTTATTAAATGAGCCTAATTAAATCAACTTTTATAAAAAGTAGTAAAAGTAATTGATATATTTAGATTTCCCATGCAAAAAGTAGTAAAAGAATTTGTGCCTAGTATTTAAAATTTAGATTTTCTATGCAAATAAAGGTTTAATTAGGCTTATTTAATAAACCTTATCATATACCTATGGGGCACATATTAACAAAATCCTTCACATATTATAGTAGTTCTTGTCACTTTTTGAGCTAGATTTGGAAAAATTCCATGAGATTGTCCTCTGCAAGTTCTCTAAATGGAATTTTTTTTTTTTGATGGCTAAAGTTTCTACTTACATGAGGAAAAAAATCTTAAAATTTTAAATTATCGACTACTCTTATTTTTTGGTCACGCCTACAAAATCAAAGGACAACTGCATATATGTGTACACAATCTAATCTCATTCTCCGACCTAGACATTTTTATTACTAGTGGAAGTTCGTGTAAATTGGGGGACTCGCTAGGGATAAATCTTGTGCTCCGTCGGTGAGTTAAGGTCCCGATTGGATGCGGGATACGTTTTGGTGGGATTAAATAGTAAGGGGATAAGATAGTAAGGATATTATTTAGTAAGGGTGGACCTACATTTAGTTTGGATGAATTTGTAATAAAGGGGGATAAAATTGGATAGATGATGTAAAAATTTGACAAATGACTTATTTGCCCTTGAACAGTCATATTAGATTTTATGATAAAAAAAAATACATAAACACAATAGTAATTAAATTAATTATACTTTTTAATAAATAATTCCTTTTATTAGTTATATCTAAAATTAAAATATTCAGTTATTATTTTTTTATTATTCATCTAAATAATATTTCAAAGTTTAGTTTTTTGCTTTTTTTTTTCCTTTCTAGTTATATGTGTTTAATAATAACTAATTAGTAATTTTTATGTTATTCCCCAACAATGTCAAATTCTAAAGTATAAAAAATTTTAAATTTTTTTGTATCAAGTTAAAAGATCTCAATTTGTAGTTTAATTTGGTGAAAAAAAAAGTAAAAAAATTAATGTGAAATACTTTATTTTTTTTATCCGAAGGATATCGCAAAGCAACCCAACAATGTCAAATTCTAAAGTATAAATTTTTTTAAAATTTTTTGTATCAAATTAAGGATCTCAATTAGTAATTTAATTTGGTGCAAAAAAAATTAAAAATTGTGCACAAAAGTACTTCATTTTTTGATCCGAAGGAAATCGCAAGAGTTCGTAAAGCATTTAAAATGTCATTCGGTTTCTTTTTAAAAACAGTAAAAAAAAAAAAAACTGGGTGTAAGGGGAGGGGTATAAGGGAGGGTATGGGGGTAATTTCGTAGGGGGTATGAGGGGGTATAAATTAGTAATGGGGGGGGGTGTTATTAATTAGTAAGGGCTGGGGGGGTATAAAGGGCTATTAAAAGGGTGGGGGTATAAAATTATCCGGGTGCACTTTTGTTTCCCAAACCATGCATAAAGCCGTGGGGCCAGGATAAGGGGAGGGGGTATAACTTAATATCCCTGTTTATCCCATAGCCAATCAGGGCCTAAGTCTAAACCAATTTAGTGTTCTTCTTTTACCAATCATTTCTTACAGGAGACTTTTTCTGTTTTGTATTTTCAGATTAACCAAAGATTAGTTCAGATACGTACAATGAAAAAAATATATCACAACTTACTGTAAATTTTTTAGGTCAATGCCGTGCTTCATCGAATGATGACATCCTTAATTTGCAAAACAAACGACTACTTAGAAACATTCAAATCCCCATCATCCGTCAGCAGATCCCAAATCATAGCCTTGGTAAGCCTCATTTCGATCTTGCCACCAATGGAGGACCAGTAGTTTTTTTTTTATTATTAGTTATAATCAGGTGTCTGAACTAATTCACGCATATCTCAACTAATATTTTCTGAGAGAGAGACGACATATATGGAGGAGCAGCAGAGTTGCAGACGGCAATCCAGTACTTGATGGAGAATTTTTTTTCATGTTATATAAGGAGATCTACAATGAATACTTGAATAATTAATTTATCTATGGCTAAGACTTTTTTTTTTCTTTTGAAAATGTCAAGGCAATTCCATTCAGGAAAATGTCCAAAGGTAGTATAGATTTCATCAGAAACAAAAGGAATAAACCAAAGCGATCAAAATCTAGACGGTGGCACCCTTGCCTGAGGCAGACCAACAACTGGGCCAATACCGCGATACAAATGGGTTAAGCTCAAACCAAGCTGCCCGCTAGCAGCTCGAACCAAACTTCTCAAGACTAGAGACGAGACTCGTTTAGTAATTGAGCCAAGTTCGGATTTGAGTTTCAAGCTTGTGTAGAAAACGAGTCTAGCATAACTCTAACGTTCGGCTCTCTTATATGGACTTGGCCTGTTTATAAGAGTTCGCTTAGTAAATGAACCGACGATGGACCGCAGCATGTGAACACTTCAAATGCCATTCCGGTTAATAACAAAATCACTATAGGACGGTAGGTAAACGGGCGACTTGGGGCTGTTTGATAAAACTAAAAGCTGAAAGCTGAAAATTAAGTACTGAAAACTGAATGCTGAATTTTTTAAGCTGAAAAGCTGTTTGATAAAACATATTAAGCACTGAATTAAAAAATATATATTCTTTTTTTGTTCTAATTGTCTCTTAATTTTACTAATGGTCATCATGTATTTGTGGTAGTGGTGGAGTGGTGACTGGGAGATGGTGAGGGTGGTGGCGAGGTGGCGGTGGCAATGGCAATGGAGTAATGGTGGTGGTGGAATGATGGTGAGTTGTGGTGGCAGTAGAGTAATAGTGGTGCAATGGTGGTGGTGTGGTGGTGGTGTAGTGGTGGCAGTGTGATGGTTATGGCGTGGTAGTGGTGGTGGTGGGCTGGGTGGAATGCAAGTGGTGGTGGTGGTGGTGGAAGAGTGGTGGTGGTGAAGTGATGGCGGTGGCATGGTAATATTGGTGGTGGTATATGGGTAACGGTGATAGTGGTGATAGTGGCGGTGTGGCAGTGGCAGTGGTGGTGGTGGTAGTTGTGGTAGTAGCGGCATGGCAGCGGCGGCGGTGCAATGGTGGTGGTTGTGGTGGTAGCGGCGTAGCGGTGGTAGTGGTGCAATGGTGGTGGTTGTGGTGGTGGCGGCGGTGTGGCAGTGGTGGTTGTTGTGGTAGTGGTGGTTGTTGTGGTGGAATGGTGGTGGTGGTGGTGGTGACAACGGCGGCGGCGGTTTGATGGTTGAATGTAAGCACATAGGAATTCAGCCAGAATTAAGTAGCTCAAAGCTACTTAATTTTTATCAATTTTTTAGCATACATTTTAAGTGACACTTAATCTGTTAAGTAACATAAAATGTGGTTATCAAACCTACTTAATGACTTATTACTTAATTGATTCAGTTTTAAGTGTTGAATCTGTGTTATCAAACAAGGCCGAATTTAGAATATGCCTCTTCTGATTCTTTTTTTTTAAAGTCATTTGTTAATATTTCAAATTCTGAACTTCATGCCATAAAAAACCTTTTAATGTTCAGAGGAAGGCAATGATTTTCGCGTTCCCATTTTCTTATATGAACTCCATTTCTTGTTTTTAGTAACATTTTAATTTAAAAATGTTAGGGCATCACTGAATAATTTTTCCAAGGGGGATTTCGGTATCTTATTTGGGTTTTTACCATTTAACCTGTAAAAATGTTGATTTCAGTTCCCAATATTGATCAAAAGCATTTTGCCTTTAGGTTGGTGATAATGCCAAATTTTTTTTTTTGTTGGTGTCAAAACTCCAGTACTTAAAAAGTTTATACTTTGCACATGTTATAAGCCTATTATACGCGCTAGAGTTTTGGTAATAACAAAAATAATTTTGGCATTATCATTTACCTGCCGTTTAAAAAGAGCAAGTCAATGTTTTTTAAACAAAACAACTTAAGCCATTGTCAACTTTTGGCAACGAATAGCGATTTTTTGTCAAATGCCATTTTTAACATCGTTTTTCAAGTGCATTATTCTGTTGTCTTTGTTTTTTCTGTGGTTTGTAATAACATTTCTCTGGAAATGAATTCTCTCTCTTTAGCCACAAAAAAAAAGTGCATTAATTGCTTTGCTCTTTTCTTCTCTTAGAAAACTTTGTCCAACTTTTTTAATAGATTCGTCATTCATTTTGTTTTTAGTGATTTTTTGGCAATTTTTTTTAGGGAAAATTTTAAAAAGACCCCTGAACTTTCTGACAATTAGCGATTTAACTCCTGGACTTTAACTACTAACAAAATCACACCCGAACTTTATATTCCGTCAACAAAAAAGCCCCTGCCGTCCAATTCCGTCACATTTTTAACTGAGGAGGCCTAACGGATGGACTTAACGGCAGTTTTGTCCGTTAAGTGCCCAAAACGACGTAGTTTTGGGCATAACTTAGAAGAAAAAAAATTCAGGAGTTTTTTTGTTGATGGGCACTTACAAGATTAAGATCCCATAATCTTAATGAAACCTTAAACGATTGGATCGGGCACTTACATATATCCTATTGAGTTGAATTTTTCAGGGCTAACTCAAAAAAGTATTTACAAAATAATCAATGGTTTGGATCGTTCGTGTGGGATCCCGGAATGGGACCCACACATGCTACGACCATATTAGTATTAGATGCGAAATTATATAATTTTTTTTTTAAAGTGTCTATAGTCCAACTTTTCTAAAACTTTACCATGATCACACTTATTAAAAAGTAAAAAGAATTCAGTAAAAACAGAAGAATACCTCAATAAAATTAAATAGTCTAAGTATCAAGTCAAAGTTGGAAATATATTTTTCAATATTTTAGAAAATTTTCTACAATTTGCCAAGTTTTACTTTTCAAGTGTGTCTACAGTAGATGTATCCAAAAAAATTAGTAAAGTTGGACTATAGACACACACAAAAAAAAATTTAATTTAATAGGATGTATGTGTGTGGGTCCCATTCCGGGATCCCACATGAACGATCCAACCATTGATTATTTTGTAAATACTTTTTGAGTTAGCCCTGAAAAATTAAACTCAATAGGATATATGTAAGTGCTCGATCCAATCGTTTAAGATTTCATTAAGATTATAGGATCTTAATCTTGTAAGTGCCCATCAACAAAAAAAACCCTGAACTTTTTTTTTCCCCTGAGTTATGCCCAAAGCGACGTCGTTTTGGGCACTTAACGGACAAAACTGTTATTAAGTCCATCCGTTGGGCCTCCTCAGTTAAAAATGTGACGGAATTGGACGGCAGGGGCTTTTTTGTTGACGGAATATAAAGTTCGGGTATGGTTTTGTTAGTAGTTAAAGTCCGGGTGTTAAATCGCTAATTGTCAGAAAATTCAGGGGTCTTTTTAAAATTTTCCCTTTTTTTTAAGTTATTCTACTTTTTAGATGTGTGTGGTGAACGTACACCTTTTCAAAAAGTAAATAAGTTATTTATAATATTAAAAATAATTTGGGTACAAACAAAAAAAATACTAAAATTTCTTTCATAATTCGGCTCCCTCCAACTTTGATTCCTGACTCCGCCACTGGACCCTTGTCAAGAGGCATTTTGCCCAGCCATATCAAGAGTGCACCTTAACTTTAAGTGCTAAAAAAAACTCACTCCCTTCTCAAATTTTCACGACTAAGTATTTTTTCTTTTTCTTCTGTTTTCCAACAAAGCCTGAAGCCATTTTCATACCACTAGAATTTTTATTTTTTATTTTATTATTTTTTATTTTTATCGTCAACAAAGATTTTATTAATAACTCGAAGGGTGAATATTTTATTAATAACTCGAAGGGTGAATCGTTCATACACCGAGACTTGGTCTCATACCACTAGACTTGGTCTCAGCAACCCCGTGCATAGGTCATATCGAAGTCGTATTCTAATAAGGAAAATGCTAGGTACACACAAAAACTTACACACAATTTATCCAAACACACACACAAGTGTGTGGGCTCCACACACTTGTGTGTGTGTTTGGGTCCACACACTTGTGTGTGTGTTTGGGTAAATTGTGTGTAAGTTCCACACACTTGTGTGTGTGTTTGGATAATTTGTGTGTAAGGTTTTGTGTGCCCACACACTTGTGTATGTGTTTGGGTAAATTGTGTGTAAATTTTTGTGTGCATGTAATGTTGCCCTTCTAATAATCCGAGGAAAGATGGCAGCTTGCGATTACGTACGTAAGGAGGATTACATGGAGGAGAACAGTCAGTAGAGGGAGTAATTTTCAGTGGTACAGGAGTACTGCATGTGGTGATTTTACTACTCCAGAATCACACATTTATATAGAGTTCGGAGCACAACGTGACAAAATTCATTGAAATATAGAAATAATTTCACTAGCAGGGGAGCTTACGTAGATACGTAAGAGCGGAGAAAAGTCAACAAAACTATAGAGGGAGTCATTATTCAGTAGTTTGGGAGCACTGTCGAGGGAGTCATTTATATAGAGTTTGTATGTACTTTACTGGTGAATCCCATAAATTTTTTGTGAATGTACAGTGGTTCGGAGCACAATGTGACAATGCTCATTGAAATATGGTAATAATTTCACCAGCATGGGAGGTTAGTATGTGCGTAAGAGCTGATTACATGGAGGAGAAAAGTCAGCAGAATTGTAGAGGGAGTCATTACTTAATAGTCTAGGAGCACTGATCACGTGGTACTTCGGATTACTTCAGAAGCACACATTTATGTGGAGTATATATATCCAAAACCTCTAATAAGGGATCCCTTACATGCATACTTACCAAAAGTCACCTTTTCTGATTGAATTTTGATGATCCGAACCTTTCAATGTGTTTAAAACATATTTTTAAGGGTCCACTCAAGGAATCATAAAAAAAAAAGACCGGGAGGGGCTTCATCCGAGTAGTTTTCGATTAAAATTTAATCAAAAACTACTCGGATGAAACCCTTTCCTTTTTTTTTATTTTTTTATTTATGATTCCTCGCATGGACCATTAAAAACAAGTTTGTAACACATTGAACAATTTGGCTAATAAAAAAATTCAATCGGGAAATTAAGGTGACTTTTGGTAAAGTCTACATTTAAGGAATCCCTTATCAGAAGGATTCCTTACTTTGCTACGGTGCGGACCTCTCCTCTTCTGGTCATATTGTGATGATCCGAACCGTTCAATGTGTTTAAAACATATTTTTAACGGTCTTCGCAAATAATCGCCAAAAAAAAAAAAAAGAAGACCCGTAAAGGTTTGATCCAAGTAGTTTTTCATAAAACCATGTATATACAATTTTTATTAAAAAGTGTTTAGATCAAGCCTTTCTCGGTCATTTTTTTTCGTGAAGACCCTTAAAAACATGATTTAAACGAATTAAACGTTTAGATCATCAAAATTCGATCGGGAAATGCAAAGTTCGCATATAAGTGAACTACGTGTTCTGAACCACTACACAACCACACCACCCCAAAATCATACACTGTGGAGTTCATATGCAGTACTTAGGCCTATTTTGACTAAATAAGCCACTTATTTATCTAAATTTTTCTTGCATTTGTTAGTTTCGTGTCAAACTTTATGAATTATTGAAGACTCAGTAATTTGCAAAAATTTGGCACGAGCTTACCAATGCAAATTTTTTTTCCGAATAAAATAGCTTTATTTAGTCAAAATAAGATTTTGTTGTGGTCACTTCACCAGACGGTGCTCCCCTCCCCCAATACCGAAATGATTTCACCAGCAGAGAGGAGCTTATAAATATGAATCCATTCTTTTATGGCACCAAAGCCATTCCCGCTCACTCGTCCGGATTTTCAGTTTCGTTAAGAGAGAGAGAGAGAGAGAGAGTACAGCATATACTAGCTAGTACAAAACTATACGCACGCATTACATTTACATACACAGAGAGGGTCGACGGAGATGGCTCCGTTCAAAAGCAACAAAGTGTCGGCGGTGGGGCCAAAGAGGTTCGTCGTAGAGGCGACGGATTCGCCATCGATTGGACCAGTGTACCGCAGTGTGTTGGCCAAAGACGGTCTTATACCGCCCGTTCAAGGCATCGATTCCTGTTGGGACCTTTTTCTGTGAGCTTTTTCTTCCCTCTCTGTTTGGAACTTGGGAAAATGCTTATTGAAATACGTGGAAAGTGAATAGAAATGTTTAAACGTTTAGAGTTATTTTTGCTTTTACCCCCTAGACTATCACCATTTTGTCTACTTAGTCCTTAAACTATCTAAAACATGAATACCACCCTTAAACTATCAGAATCCATTTTATTAAGTCCAACTACTCACACCGTTAAGTCTTGTGGACGGAAAACGTATAATTTGCGCATCACGTGTGATCTCCTCTCCAAATAAAAGGGTAAAGTAGCCATTTCAACCCATGGATTGGCGCCAACACAATTTTTTTTCCTGGTTTTCCCTCCAATTTGTGTCAGCATATGAGAACAGAGCACTTAAAATACAGAGTTCATCCATCTCTCTCTCTCTCCGGTAGCACAAAAAAAACTGAGTTTATCCACTGTCTCCACAAAAAAAAAAAAAAGGTTCATCCACTCTCTCCTCCTTCACCAAAAAACAGAGGGTGCTAGCAATACAAAATTCACAATATTATGACTATTGTAATCTTTAAGAAGCAGCCATTCCCCATGTGCGCAAAAACCAAGTACCGATTATGCCCATGTGTTTGGGATTTAATACCACGTGACACACATGTGATAGTTTTTCCGTCCAAAAGAATTGACGGTGTGAGTAGTTGGACTTGATAAAATGGATTCTGATAGTTGAAGGGTGGTATCCATGTTTTAGATAGTTTAAGGACTAAGTAGACAAAATGGTGATAATTTAAGCCATAAAAGCAAAAATAACTCAAACGTTTATAGAAAGGTTCAAATGTATAGTCGAGTGTGTGTGTGTGTTTTTTTCTTATTGCCTGATTGTCTTTGGCTGAGAATGACCCGTTTCAAACTCCAATTGAATTTTTCTCTCAATTTCACTTCAATTTCCCTCTCTGTTCGGAATTTCTTGTTTAATTTTTTGAATTTTTTGATCATTCATCTCAACAACAGAAAATATACTGTAATAAAATGAACCGAAGTTCAAAAAAGTTCATAAAAACTACTATAAAGACAAAAATACCAGCTGATTCTAACTTTTTTTTTTTGTATGAATTAATTTTTACGTTTTAGAATCTTCAGGTCAAGAGTAAAGATTTATCAAGAGTAAAGATTTATCCTAAAAATATATTGTGAATCTAACAACTATTCACAAAAGATGGACAAAAACACTAAAAAAACATAAATTCAGGAAGAGCAATCTTATTTTGTGGCACCAAATTTTTATGCTCTTATATTATGCATATAAGTAAAACCAGTAAGAAAACTCAGGACCAATTTTAAATAGAAGCCCAAAGAAAAAAGGCCCAAAAAATGACGGTAAAGAAAGATATAACTGAAATGACAATTGAACCTGTATTAGAGAAACTCAAATTATTTGTACAAAGAAATGATTTGATGATTTGGTGAAGTTGAAGTCTACGAATGATGAATACTTGAAGACCTACTGTGCCATGATCTTTCTGATATGGATGGGTGGAACTTAATTCAAGAATTCAAAGTTATTATGAAGAAAGTTTTACCCAAAAAAAAAACACAAGAAAGCCACCGGAAGTGATCATTTGAAACTAACAGTAGATTGCTTACTAAATTTGTGAATTGCTCTTGATTATACCAATTACGGTTGCCTCGCCTCTGGAGATTTTTTTTAGAATTAATGTTGGACAAATCTTGTCTTGAATCAACTACGTCGCAAGAAAAGTTGAATGGATTAGCTATGTTATCCATTTAAATTAGTACTATGGATCGACTTGATTATGAAAGCTTAATTATTACTATGTACCTCTATTGCAAAAAATTGCGAGATGATTGATGTTCAAGTATTACCTTTAAAATTAATGAAATGATTATCAAGTTTATTTTTAGTACTATCTTTTCGGATACTTGTAGTATGTTTCTCTTTAAAGTGCGGGATAAATAATCAATTCTTGTACATGACAAGAGTGGACTCCTTGAACTCTCAGCGAAGAGTGAGCAAGTGTGCAAAAATGTTTTTTGTGTATCATTCTTTATTTAGCTCTTACTCACTTATCTCTATCTTTTTGGATCTGTGTCCTTGCACCCGGCAACAAGTCTATGATTTTTTCGAGTTTTAAAGTTTTGGCATTTGATTTTGTTTGATTCTATTCTGTGACCAGCTAGCTATCTAGCTTTACTTAATGTATTGCAGCTATGCCCACTCTACCCTGTACATTAAAAGGCTTGGAATTCAAATGTTGTTAGTGCATTAACATTAAAGGTTTCAAAAAAAATGTTGGTTTGCAAGTTAACTGCCTCTGTAATAGCCCTTATTATTCTAAATAGAAGATTAAATAGTGATGGCCGATTGAGAACAAGATTATTGTGAAGTGATGATTATCGTTTACAAATTCTCCTGCTTCGGTGTGTGAAAGTGAATAATATTTTCATTTCCTGTTACAGCTTGTCCATGGAAAAATATCCCAATAATTCGATGCTTGGTCGCCGGGAGATTGTCGATGGAAAGGTATATTTCTGTTCAACATCTAACGCATATATATATACAAAAAACTTCCTATCCAAACTCCCGGATTTTAAAACGTCCGGACCTCCACCTTCCCAATTTTTTTTTGAAAATCCGAACTTGTGTTTTTATGAAAAACTGCTCCGATCAAGCCCTTCCGGGTATTTTTTTTGCCAAATCTTCGCGTTGGACTTTAAAAACACGTTTTAAACACATCTAACGGTTCGGATTTTCAAAAAAAAAATCGGGAAGGTGGAGGTCCGGACGGTAGGTCCGGATTTAGTGGTTTGGATAGGAAGGGGTTCCTATATATATATATATATATATTTTTTTTTTTTCCATATTCTACCTTTTATAACTTGTTTTAACTATTAGCTAAAATTTATATTATGTCTGCTATGCGCAGACTGGTAAATATGTATGGCTAACGTACAGAGAGGTATTTGACATCGTAATGAAACTTGGAAATTCCATCCGCAGCTGTGGTGTTGAGGAGGTAAGCTATGATCTGTTAGTCTATCGGTAAAGTACAGGGGTTTAAATTTGTCATGTTCGATATGTGGCTCGCGATTTGAAGCTATTGAGGCCTGCTCAAGCCAACTTGACCTTCAAGAGGAAAATGCTGCACATAAATTCACTTCGCATGCATAGATATTGTGAAGTTTCGGTTTTTGTGTATGTTTTCAAAAAGGGTCCTCTTGCCACTACTCAGCAATTCCCTAGTTGAGTGGGTTAACTAGAAAAAACTCACTTCAGAAGGCTGATTTCAAGCCGACATGGGATCTAAATGACGCCTGATGTTTGCCTTTGTCAACTTGTCATGCTTAACTTGCTTCTGCATTGCTGCACTTGATATTGTGCTTTTTTCAGTTGCTTCTTGCTTTTGCTTTCCAGCTATTCTATTCTATTACATTGTTGACCACCAACTCCCTAGTTGAGTGGGTTAACTAGAAAAAACTCACTTCAGAAGGCTGATTTCAAGCCGACATGGGATCTAAATGACGCCTGATGTTTGCCTTTGTCAACTTGTCATGCTTAACTTGCTTCTGCATTGCTGCACTTGATATTGTGCTTTTTTCAGTTGCTTCTTGCTTTTGCTTTCCAGCTATTCTATTCTATTACATTGTTGACCACCAACTCATATAAAAGCTTAAACTGTTAGAGAGAGTGGTAACTCAATTCTTTATATCCTTCAACATTTTCTTTTTGTTGCTATTGCCGCCTTCTGTGAATTTCTCTGTTGAAGCCCTTGTCGATTTGTCTTTTTTCTGTACCGATATAGCTTATTTGTAACTCTAAGCCATATCTTTCTCATCATGACACTAGTCTTATAAGTACTATATGCTATGAACATCACAAATTTCACAAGCCCTCACTAAAGGAGGGAGAAGTTGAAAGTTTTGAGGAAATACAATAACCAATTTATATTTTGTTAGTCTTGCATCCTTAATTGATTGACTTCTTGTTTTAGGGAGGGAAGTGCGGTATCTATGGTGTAAATTGCCCAGAGTGGGTCATGAGCATGGAGGTACTTCTTCATCTTCTTCTGTATTTTACCTTCTTTGCCGTTTCAGCTTTTTCAATGTTCTTGTTTGAGTCAAAATCCATCTCTATCAAAATCCAACCCCGAGTAGTTGGAATTGATGTTGACTGATTTGAGTTGAATAAAATCAAAGGTCTAAGGATGTTGGTTGAATTGAGTAGAATAAAATCAAGGGTCTAAGGTGAACCTTTTTCTCATTCTATGTTTCGTCAAGGGTCTAAGGTGAAAACCTTTTTACTATGTTTCATGGAATTGCTATAAATTTTGTATGAACACTTTGTCTCCTTTTCATGCTACAAATTTCCTGATAAAGTTTCAATGCTAAGACACGCCATCCTGTTGCTGGGGGTTTTGGGGTGATGTGGCCTGTCCTGTGCCTTTTGTTTTTCTGTTTCTAGCTGCAACTGATTTCTCTTGCTGGTTGGACTTATGCATCTTATTCTCATTTGTAATGTAAGCAGTTTGGAAGGCTCTCATGTATTGTTCTTATTCTTGAGTTCATTCATTTACTTGTGTAAACATAGAGAGTAATATCTATGGTAATCGTGATAAATGCTTCAAAGTAGTTTTCATTTGACTCCTTTTCTTAATTCGAAAATGAGCTCTCAATCTATTTTTATTGTGATAGCATTAAACACTGGTGTCAGTATGGCTTTGGAAACTGGTCGATTAACTTGTCTTAATAGTTCTTCAATATAATCACGAAGTCTATGTTTTAGGATTTATCCAAATATATGTTGTAGCCTATAGGGTTTCAAACGTACTACTCCATGTAAGGATTCATAGATAAGTTGCCAAGGAAGGTTTCTCTTAAGGAAGTATTCAATAGAATAAGCCATGGCAAGAACAAACTCTCTTGGCCCATTTTGGTTTCCCTCACCAAATTTTATTGGATACCCTTATGTCTCTCTTATTCCAAACTCTTAATGTTTCATGTAAGCACTCTCTTAAGAAAACTTCTTGACATTTTCTATGGTGCTGGTTGGTTGAAGTTTCTAACAGATTCATTCCCCCAGTTCCTGCTTCTTCCTGATATTATTTCTCTTTTATTTTCTCAGTGTTATTTTTTGGTCACGTAGTTTGTAAGATGGAATAGATTGCATCTCTGCAAAATGTTTGATGAAAAAAGAAGAAAAAGTGGAATGCACATGACGTTTTTGGGATGCAACAGAACATCAAAAGTTCTACTTGTTGTCATGTTTCATATCTCTCTGGGCTAATTTTTGTTTTATCCTTGCATGATTTTCTTTTTTTGGTGGTACCCTTTATGTGGACAGTACTTCGCCTTATTATTGCAAGCAGAGCATTACTTTCAAGACTTGTTTTAACACTGAAAACTAATGCAGGCATGCAACGCTCATCGACTTACTTGTGTTCCTTTATAAGATTCCCTCGGTATGTATTCTTTTGCATTGGGTTACATAATAATGTAGTTATTAATTCTTTCATCACATGTGTAAATTTCCTTATGCCAAACAGAAGCTGTGTTCTTTTGTTATATTATCGTCATAATACAATACATGTAACAGTGATAGAAGGTTTACTGCTTTGCACCAAAAATAGATAGAAGGCTTACCGCTCCTCTTCCATGATTTATTTAGGTGCTGATGCTGTGGAGTTTATGATCTGCCATGCAGAGGTTGCAATTGTTTTTGTGGAAGAAAAGAAGATTCAAGAGGTACAGATGTTTCATTTTATAATTTAAGACATCCCCCCCGAAGGTTATAACTATTGTATTAGTACCACTATAGTAAGGGTAACAAAGTCATCGTTCAATTCCTGTCACCTACATTAAGGGGACCACCACAGATCGGAGGTTTGTTTCATTTCTAGGATGGCTTGGAGAATATGTAAAATGCTTAAACCTCAGGGTTAGTCTGAGTGATTTACCCATGTACCCGTTCATTCGTGTCCTTATGCCATATGATAGCTGAAAAGGTCCATTTTGTGACAAGCTATTATGGTGGTAGTTTTAATGTTCTTTGTCATAAATTTGGTGGTAATACGAACAAGCTCTAATCAGATGTATCTGAGTTGTGCACCTCATCTTGGTTCTTCTTTTTCCCTTTCATCTGCTGAAAACTTGTCCTAACACAACGAAGTACTTGAGAAGTAAGTTGCACTTGATTCAGCATTTTGCGTCCATTTGCATTTGAAGTTATTAATATATTATGATTTCACACCATGTAGCAATTGTGAGCTTTGGCAATGTTTCTCCTGAACAAAGAGAAGAAGTTATTAAGTTTGGCCTGGCCTTATATACTTGGCATGAATTCTTATTGTTGGTAAGCTACTTGTATAGTCTATAAGTTTCCCCATTGTCAATGACCATGCTATTTATTGTTTTTGTTTTTGATTATTATGCTGTATGAGTTGAATAATGCCTTTTTGAAGCTCATGAAATATAAATTAGGAAACTAGCAGCCAATTTCTAAGAATGGAAGTTGTTAGATGCATAATTATTTGGGATTGTCAATAGCTTTCCCTCTCATTTTGTAGTTCGAAAACATTCTAGTGTGACCAGATTGAACCTACATTGCTCTTTATACTACTGCTTATATGTCCAGATAATAATTTTTTTTCTTTTTTCTTTTTGGTACTTTGGAAATTGATAATAAATTGATTAGGCAACTTATGTAACCTGCTGGATTCATTGCCAGCAAAGGAGAATGCCGGCAATGGTGACAATTGGTCAAAATCTTTAATCTTTTTCCCAAAAAGTGATCAATGAGATGGCTGATACGTGATTTATATAATCCAAACTACATCCACTTCCAAACCAATATAATCTTCTTTTATTGCCTTTGCCAATTCAACCACGTCCAAAATTACCAATCCAAGAGAAATGACTTTTCTATTATATTGTTTAGAAAGATTGCCACAAATCCATCTTTATTGAGAAGCACAGCCCACGTCTCTAATGTTAGAAAATGCAATATTTCCTTGTTGAAGTAACTTTCCCTAATAGTAAAAAAGAACTTCCCAATTTGATTTGATCAATCTTGTGCAGATCATTGTTAGGAACATGTGTGAAGGATGAGTCCCACATCGGATAAATAGAAAAAGAGTTGGACATTAATATACAATTGGACGACTCACCACTTACAAGGCTTAGCCTTTTAAGTGGATATGGGTCATTTAATGTATATTGGGCCCAAAAAATGTGGTGGACTCCTTGGATACTCCCCAACGGAATGGGCCTGCGCACACGGGAAGAACCTCAGGCGGATCAGACTCCTAACAAGTGGTATCAGAGCCGATGGCTGACGATCTATGGGCGGACTCTCCTGGAAGCATCGGTGGTTGTGGGCTTGCACGGAGACTCTCGGAGGAGCAGGAAAAATCCATTGTAACTCTCGATGGAGCAAGAAAATTCCTGGTGCGTGCAACAGGTTGCTGGCAGCAAGGTGGCTCTCGGTGGAGTGGGTACTCTCGATGGAGCAGGAAAAACTCCTAGTGCGTGCGGCACCTGGCTGGCAAGCAAAAGTGGCTCTCGTGGAGTATGGTGGCTCATGATGGAGTGGGTGCGGTAAATAAGCCCTGGTTTGGACACGGCGGTGTTGGATAGATAGATCAAGAATGAAGGGGGAGTCAAGTGGATTAGATGGAGGGGGAGCTAGTCTCAATGTATGGTTCACACATGAGGGGGAGATTGTTAGGAACATGTGTGAAGGATGAGTCCCACATTCGATAAATAGAAAAAGAGTTGGACATTAATATACAATTGGACGACTCACCACTTACAAGGCTTAGCCTTTTAAGTGGATATGGGTCATTTAATGTATATTGGGCCCAACGAATGTGGTGGACTCCTTGGATACTCCCCAACGGATTGGGCCTGCACACACGGGAAGAACCTCAGGCGGATCAGAATCCTAACAATCATTCCAAAAACTTTGCTTGAACAAAATCATAGAAATATTTCCTAAACAGATTTTCCAAACAAAAATCAATTACAACTTAATAATACGGGATACAGTACAATGTGTCTTTGCCATGAGACTTGCCAATAAAAGAGGTCGTGACCGATAGACCTTACACCTTCTTATACATATGGACCATTTATTATATAAATAAAAAGTTGTCTTCTTATGTTTCTGACTAGAGAAGTACTAATTTATAAACTGGAGATTCGGGATATCAAAAAGAGAAAGGGAAAAAAGAAAGAAATACAAATTCTCAATTGTCAAAAATAATGACGACGACAATGGCCTGCAATCTCATGTTACAGTTTGCTATTATGTGCGATTAATTCTTCAGCTGACGTTGGGTATTTTCATCGTGGCACTAGATATTAACTGTGTTAAAAATGCAGGCTAATCAATCTTAACGATATCTGCATAGTGGTAGTACATGGGTGTATTTTCAGCATGTTGATTGAGAACAGACTTCAGTTCCTTGCTCCTCTGAGCATGGACACACAGAAAATGGAGACAGTAAAACCATTTCAGATGTACAATATGACATCCGTTACGTAAATTTTTTGAGGAAGACAGTCATAACAGTGCGGAAACAACTATATAGGTCCTTTTGATAGCTTTAATTTTGTTGGTCGATAGCTATGTAAAACGAAGAACCATTTTGTCCAATATGCACTGGTGTAAGTATTGAGACGAACTGAGGCTCTCAAGCCGTCTTATTTGAGCTGGGGTTGGCATAATCAGAATTTCAGTTATTAGACAAGTTTTAAGCAAGTTGTGTCCGTCATAAGGTGTTGGTGTTATTTCCTTCTATATATGGTCAATTTTTACAGGAATGGTTAGGTTTAAAGGTGTTGAGATTCGGTAACATGTTCATTTCGAACAACTTCTTTGCCAACAAAGGATCTGATTGTGTTTGATTCTGCATACATTTCAATTTCAGATATGGGTACATGGGAACAGCTTTGAGTCTTTCCTTATTCCTGTTGTTAACCCAAAAAAGCAAGCACTCAAACGTTGCGCTGATGAAAATGGTATTCCTGGGGATTTCAATTCCCTCTGTGAAAATCCGAACGCAAAAGGATACGTACTCGGAGAGCTTAAAAGAATTGGAAAAGAAAAGAAGGTTTGACTCTTTCACTTTTGAGTTACTCTCAAGTACCCGTCATTTTGTCACATGATAATGTTTTTGGAAATCTTTCGGGGTTGATTGGAGGGGTGAAAATTGTCTTCAACGGTAGTTGCCTAAGAAGTATTTCATATGCTTTGCAGATGATAGGTTTTGAGTTCATAAAAGCTGTTCACCTAGACCCAGTGCCATTCGACATGGATCGAGACCTTCTCACTCCAACATTGAAGAAGAAAAGGCCTCATCTGCTCAAATACTACAAGGTAGCCATAATCTTCCGGCGTGCCTTCTTGTTTTCTTTATATTTTCACTTGTCATGCAAGCACAAAATAAAATAATGCAGAAAAAGTGAGACGATAAAATTTACACGGTTCGGCCTTAATAGACCAAAAAGAGACTAGCAGAAAGCTAAACAAGAGAACAAAGAAAACAACCAAAGCAAAACGACTAAAATCTCCCAACTACACTACAAGATATTCTCTGAGATGTTTCAGGCTCGATATAACCTTGAATTAACAGGCCTCTTTCCTAAATTTCTCCGAGAGAGCACCCTATCCCACACATCCGTAACAACCAGTTCATAGATGGCGCCAAAAACACAATCATTTGTGGCCTTCCAAATGTAATAGACTGACCCCGCCATGGCTAGCTTGCATAGATATGAAGAAAAATCTTTCTTCTTAAGATTACAGATTGCCCAGATGATTTATTGCCTCCACGCAGCTGGACTCCTGGAGAAGCCAAATTTTTGTTCTACTCGAAAAGGCCACGGGTATGGTGCAGTGCACCTAATACACTGAACCGTGCCGCGCAAACTTGGACCATTCAAAAGAGTTTTTAATGGTCCAAATTTAAAATAAACTCTTTGAACAAAGAGATGAATTATTTGCTTAAAGAGTTTGTTTTGAATCCGAATCGTTGAAAACACTTTTGGACGGCTGGGATGCTGCACTGCATGGTGCAGCGCAACTATTGCGCCACAGGATCCCCGCTGCAAAATTGCTCGAATTATTGGGAGGTGAAGTGAGGACGTCATGCGGTGTTTCAAATGCATTTTATAACGCCTTCCAAAAAAAAAATGCATTTTATAAAAACAGAGATTGCTATGCATTTTATTATTTTTCTTTGGTTGACAAATGAGAGAAGATTTCATAAGGTTAAGTTTCCCAAATGATAAAATCTAACACTTGATTTTATCAAACGGGAGGAGAGTAGCTTTATAATAAAGGACGGTTGGGCGGGAAGGAGAGGAAAGTAGCGTGTGAGGGGCAATTGACTTCATTTTTTGGTGGGTACTGGGTTTGCTTGCACCTCCATTTCCATTTCTCTCTGCAAAACTTGAAGATGCCCATCAACGGAAGTGTTTATTTCCCTCTCAATTTCAATGAATACGTGCGAAAGGAACAACTCAAATGGTCGGCACACGAAGTAGAGGATTTCTTGGGGACATCGAATTTGGGATGGGTTATCTGGAGCGAACAAGACCACGAGATCGAACCGTCTCTCTCTCGCGGCAAGTCACCCCTCTCTCTCAAAGTCTTTCTTTGCTTTCTTCTTATTTTTGGCTCAACCTCTATTTTTCATTTACAGATAATTGTGCGGACTTCAATCCCAACGTTTGTGCGATTCTGAAAGTTAGACAATATCACACGTGCTCTCCAAAAATTGATATCGTCTCCTGTGTTAACTTTGTGCCTAGTTCAATTTTGGGCAACCACAAAAACATTGGAGGAGCGGTCAAAGCTTACAACTCAATACCAACCTTTTGCTCTTAGTGCCACATGGAACACGATTGAGAGACAGCGGCTCTGCGAGTATAGGATGAAGATGTGTAGTAGTAAGTATAATAACTGCTTCTACGCAGATGCAGAGAGTGGAGAACTTGGGCTCTGCCGGTGTTTGAAAATTCCAGCCAGACCTATGTTGGGGTACTTGGAGATCGTGTCTCAGTATTCCCGTGATTTAGTTTGGAGTGATGAATCTTTCCTCCACAATATGCATGATATTTTTCAGGTTTGCCAATAATGGAGACATTCGTTGAATTTCTTGTTACTAACATTCATTACTACTCCCTCGCTTCTTCTTTTTACTCCTAGTTTATTGTTTAGTAGGCAGGGGATGATGTCGTTCTCCACAAATTAGTTTTAGTTCCTTGGATTATCAATCAACTGTTTTCAACTATGTCTGTTTGCTACTCCCTTGTCTCCTTAATGTTAGTCTCATTGGGAACTCCTTTTAAGGTAAATGCACAGTCCTTCTGAAATATGCCTGGT
This sequence comes from Vaccinium vitis-idaea, assembly GCA_963854785.1. Lineage (NCBI taxonomy): Eukaryota > Viridiplantae > Streptophyta > Magnoliopsida > Ericales > Ericaceae > Vaccinium > Vaccinium vitis-idaea. Next base: position 2,132,723 of record OY978224.1, read on the forward strand.
TGAAGGGTTAAATCCGATTGCCCTATGATTTTCACTTTTAAGCTACTTCCAATAGTTTATGAAAGTTAGATATGGAAGGCAAAGGGTTCTTTAGGAACTTATGGAAAAGAAAGGAAAATTTAATTTTTTTTTCCCTATTCCATTGTTAGTTTTGGAGAGTTAGACGGGAGAAAATAGCAAATTCAAGTATTTTGCTTAGTAAAAATTTTCCTCCTTTTTCCTTTCATTTTACTTTATTTTATTCTCTCATTTTCTTCAAGTTCCAAACAGTGTAAACACCATTTTTTTTTTTTCAAATTGGAGTACCGATATTTTGGGACATCTATTTATATATGAAGGGATGTTGGATCCTCTCCGGTTGGTTAAAAAAACTTGGACGGGTCTAGTTTTGACATTTCAACTCAATCCTGGACTCAGTTTGATGATCTAAACAGTTTATTATAATCTGGCCAAAAATCAATTTGCAAGAATATCGATCAGCAACTGATCATGGCTATCCTCAAATAAATAGTCTCCAATTCGGTGTATGCGTATACTTTTTCAATATAAATGAGTTCAAATTGTATTGATCGATATTTGATCAACATAATTTTTTGCCTGGTTCAACCTCTTAAGCGAGCTCAACAAAATTCATGATCCGGTATCAATTGAGCTTGGGACGGACCCAAACATGGTAAAACTGGACCCGTCCTGTTTTTTTTAAACAACTGGAGAGGAGCTATCTGCATTAGGGTACCTGCTGCTGGAAAAGTAGGGTAGTATATTATTTGTCGTGGATATGTCGGAAAAAGATATTGACATCCAACCTCCTTTAATAGCCTTTGGTTGCTTAAATTTTGTATTGGGTGTGCAAGTTCAACAGTTAAGTTTTATACTTTGGTCTTCCTTTTATTTTATTTTTTGGATCATCTCTTTCATTGGATGCGAGAAAAACTGGTATCCTCAAAGAGTTTCATGGTGAGAACTCCTCATGTGCAGGTGGTGGTTTGGGCAATACAAGTATACTTAAGTTACATGGTCGTCTTATAGGATCATGAAAGGCTTAAAACATGTTGAAGTCAGTGATTTGGCAACACTCTCTCTGGTACTCAGATAACTTTAGCCATAGCATCACCTATGAGCATGGAACTATGTTTTTTCTTTCATAAGGGACTAGTTCGCCAAATAGATAATTGCAATGCAGTACTGGTGAAGAAGTGGATAACCTCGGGAATTTTAAGCACTTAGTTGGAAGATGACACTAGAAAGAGCACCAATGTGAAATTTTGATTGCTCTTATAGAGCACATTTTTCTTACACATTTTTCTTACACACATCACAGGGCCTATTAAAGTATTTTTTCATGAGCCAAATGAGGTTTATAAGGAAGATGGCTACATAGGACATACAATCATACACCCAAGTTCTTGTGTTCATACAAGGAAAAATGTGCTGTGGGTTTTTAGTTAGTCTCTCTCAAAGGCTACCATCAAGAACCTAAGCTCTTCGAGTGTCGGGTATATGAAGGGGATTTTTGTAGTCTCTCCATTTGACGGGTTGATTGGGAGGCTCGTAATGAAGCAACTAATCTTCGTGGGTGTGTCTATGTCCTGCAAGAGGAATGTAGATAAACACCTCTTATTTGTCTGCACATTACACGAGATGCAACAATCTGGAGCCTTAATGAGTTGTATTGATACAAAGACATTCCTGCAAGGAGGAAAAAGTCTCCAAATAAAGGACATCATTGGACCTTGCAGGGTTGTGTTCCCCTTTGAAAAAATCGCCCCTCCGTAATTCTCATTGACCTGGCATTCATTTGCATGAAACAGATTTGCAGTTGAACTCTCTGAAATCAAGTCTGAGCTACTGTACTCGTTAAACAACACGTAAGTAACCTAAGTATCCCTTAATTTCAGTGAAGGTACCAAACTCTTGTTCGGCAGAAGCTTTGAGTTACTTTGAATAAAATATTAATATAGTTGAATGCTGACTCACAAATTTTCAAAGTTCATTTCCTCATAGGCTAGGACTTCTGTGAGGTGAATGTTTCACAAACCCTTGTTGCTTATATGGACGTACATTTCCTTTACTTTGCTTGGCTTTGCTCTGACCCTGCTTGTATATATTGACTATATTTTTGTAGTTCAAGATTCCTAAGATGCATATTTCCATTTACCTGCAGGAGTCTGGTCTGATATGTTTAGATGGATATACACACTGTATGCAAGTGAGTGGCAACCTCTGATGCCATGTTAGATTTTGACTTTTTTTTCCCATGTATAGTTACTACTTACTTCAAGCGATTGGTTGTATCTTGACTTGACAATACTTTCAAAACAGAGTAGGGATGGCTATATTAGAGGACGTACAACTGTCTTCAAGGAACTCGATATGGTGTTGAGGTCAGTGTGTGAAATTCATTGCCTACCCTTGGCTATGACTTGGGTCCCTTGCAGTGCTTGCAATGATTTACCCTTGGTTCTAGAATGTGATAACCAAAAAGATACCTACGATAATCGTGCCACTGCTAAATTCTTAGAAGTGGCTAAATTTAGTCACTCAAGAAAGGGAGGACTTTTTGAGAGGGTGATTTCATCTCCTTACATGTTATACTACTCGGACATAACCCAACTCAGCATAGTTGAGTACCCGTTCGCACACTATGCATGATGGTGCAACTTCAGTGGTTGGTTCACAATATGCTTGCAGAGCAGTTTCACTGAAAAAAAGTTTACACAGTAGACTTCTTTTTGCCCACAAATAGTAAGCATGATGAGAGCATACTGATCACATTGAGCTTGATATTGGGAACAATGGAGGAGAATATCAAAACTTTTGAGCTTGCTTCCGGCCAACAACTGGGGGAAATTTCGTTGGTTGAAGTTATGGATTTTCGGAATGGTGAAAAACTTCCTTTTGTTCAACGGATCCAAGCTCCTAGGTTAGCTCCTACTCCCGAACTTTTAAAGGATAGAGGATTGATGTTGCAGCTCGATCAACTGGTTCAGCCATCAACTGATGCCATACACGGTGGAATGAATGTCGTTAGTGAAGAACGAAACTACCTTTTGCCTAGTCTTGGAGCCTTGCAGGATGAAGAAGTGACGATGCAACTAGATCCACCTCATCAGCCACCACTAGATTCTTCACACAATGGACATAATGTCGTCACTGCAGAAGAAAACATCAATGTAGTTACTAGCTTAGAAGAAGGCAAAAGAAAGACGCAAAGGGAAAATAAAGGAACTGGAGTTAGAATTGAAGTTTCGTTAGATGATATCCTTGAATGTGCGGGAATGAAGCGTAAAGGGGCTGCAAAGAAACTCAAAGGTAAAGCGTAAACTCCTAAAATTTAAACTCTGAGTTTGCTTTTTGACCTGGTTGTAATTTTTAACCAGACGGTCTCTTTTCATATAGAAATTGTTGGGCTTTTGGCAGTAGAGAACATAAGGTATTTTGACTTATACGATTTTTTTTTGTGTTGCAGTTAGCGAGTCTACATTTAAGCATGTCTGTAGGGAGCATGGTATCGATCGGTGGCCGCCACGGAACATGCAAAATGTCAGTCCATTTCAGCCCTCGCCTGTTGAGATTCATGGACAAACCCAGCAAGTGAATTCTGATCAGCAATCTAATAAAGTTGTACCTGGTGTCGCTCACATGAAGCCAGGGGTCCAAGATGCAAATAGGGTGACCATTAGGGCAAAATATAAAAATAAGACTATAAAGTTTTATCTGTCTTTCTCGTCTAGATTGGTAGAGTTTGAGCAAGAAGTGGCTAAAAGGCTTCACCTGGAGGCTGGAACTTACTATGCAGAGTATAAAGATGAGGAAGGTGAGCTGATTTTCATAGCTTGCGACGACGACTTACAAGTTTGTATGCACACTCTTAGATCTCAGGGAAACACTTCGATTGAGGTTCTGCTTAAGCTAGAGGAGCCACTTATCAACTTGAATCCTGCTAATTAAGCATATATCTATATGATCTGTCTTGCTGCCGTAAAGTTCTGCACTTGATGTAGTTTTTTTTCCTTATTTTTTTGGTTGTTCAATTAGTCATTACAATGTGAGGAAGTTATGCTCTTTTTTTGGGCACTCTTATTCTTGCCTTTCTATTGTATCATGACTAGTCTTTAGATCTTATTGGTATTTATGGGAGAAAACTTGATGAATGGAAGAAATCAAAGGGGTTGGAACAGAGTTATGCAACCAAAGACCTTCTAGTTTTAAGCTAAGTATTGCACGGTCTTAGTTGTGTTGAGCAAAAATAGGTATAGGCATCAATCGCAAGAGAAACAAGAAAAGTAGTGTGGTTCATAGTTTGTAAAGTTCAGGCATAGAATTCCCTGCCAGGAGGCAGGAATTTTTCATTTTATTCAAAGTCTTGTTAGTTTTATGCTAATTTTTGTACGGATAATTAGTTCATTTTGATGAGAAGCATCTAAAAAATAAAAAAATCATGACAAAATTTTGAAAGCTTACCAAGTACAAAAATAATGTAAGATTAGTCGATTTTGTTGAATATCTATAGATTTTTCTCATAGTTATGAACTACTCGTTCCGTCCTTATTTGTAAGTTCCTTTGGGAGGATGCTCTTATGCATTTGATTGTGATTCAAATCTCACTAATTCCAAGTCTACATCTAACAATACTTTCACCTAGCAACAAATAATTATTTTTTTTTTGCTTTTGGAGATTTGAATTTATTATGAGAATATTATTTTTGCTTTTGTCATATATTATCCTTTTTTTTCATTTTACTCTATTTTTTCAGAAGAGAATAGGTACTAATATTTAATCGTCTCACATGAATTTTTTTATTAAACTGATCAATTTTTTTGGGACAAATTAAAAGTGTCAAAAAAGAACATAATTTAGTGAATATAATTTAGTGTATAAAATTAAGTCAAATCTCACTATTTTTTCTTTTTGAACTATCTGAGGTCAAAGATACCTGGGTTTCCCTGAGCCTCTTCCGACATATATCAACCTCTTCCCGTAGGTCGTGATCAAATAAAAAAAAAACCTCTTCCCGTAGGTCCACTGCGACTTAAGATTTTTCAGAAAATAGGTACTAATATTTAATCGTCTCACATGAATTTTTTTATCTATGTTATTACTTTTTCATATCTTCTCATCAAGACAAATGATGCGATACAAAATTTTACCCAAATCCAAAATTTTACCAAAAACCAAAAAGACTGCGCCAAAAAATCGGCGAAAGTTGGCCTTGAGAGGGCATAAGTAGCGTGCCCTTCTATAAGGTACATAATGAACTCTAGAAAGGTACACAATTACTATCATACAAAAGACAGATGTCTTTCAGGTTGAAATTGACTTAGGCCTCGGAGTGTCTTCTGGTTGTGCACGGCTCGGAAGACACTGATACGTGGTTGGTTTTGCAGGCCTAAGGACGTTTGGGAGAATTTAAATCGGATTCATCCCCTTCACATGAACCAGAGGACGAGTGAGATCACATCCTCACAAGCGGTGTGGTTATGATGGGTGGATACATCAGAAGAAGAGGTGGTGGTGGTGGTGGAAGCATACGAGACAGGAGGAGGTGATTATGATTATATAAACAAAAACGAGGATATAAGAACGTGTTTGGTCTCTGACAGGTGCGTCTTGGAAGATTGCGGGACAAGGGGGCCTGTAGTGAACAATCACGGTCATTGGCTTGTCAATCAACGGTTCGGATTAAATGAAATTATCTTACATGGAAATTGGATCGGATGAAATACATTCAAGACTTCGACCATCAAAGAAGAAAATGGTGGGACGGGACTGGCTGAATGGTGAGACAACAATTGTGAAGAAGATGAAGTAGTATTTGGAAGCTTCATTGATGTAGTGGCTCGGAGGTAAAATTGTGTGGACGAATTATATATGTAGTAATTAAGAAAACACAAAAAGATAAGCAAAAAATTGACTTTTTTGGGTTATATTTCTTTGTATTAGTGAACTTGTTTAATCAATTGGCAAAATAATTTATTTTTTCAGATGTGAGACGAAAAGGATAACTATAAGTTTGATAAAAGAAAAAAGAAAAATAAACAATTGATCTCCGTTTTTTTTTTTTTTGCCATTTGTTAATCCTAATCTAGTACTCTATCTTAGGGGACTTGTGGAGGGGGATGTGTGCTTACGGAATCTGTCACGCCCCAAAATGGGAAATGACCGGCCGTGAACCACAAGCCAACTTATGAAACACGCAGCCTAAATAAAAAAATGCATAAATAAATAAACCAATGATTTCTAAGTGCCCATTCTTTATTTTTAAATAAAATGAAACCAAATTGTCTCATCAAAGCATGAGCACACCATCCCATGAACCAAACGATAAAAATAATCACCAATAATAAAATGAATCCAATGTTTTACCAAAACGAATTTTTGCCAAGTGCGGAAGCAATTAAATAAAACAAGACTAGAATGCCCATCCTATGGAGGTCGACACAGTAACTCCCAAGATGCCGCCAAAGTCCTCACCTACCGACTTTATTTTCCTGAAAATGGTGTTGGAATAAATCCGTCAGCTGACAAGCTCAGTGAATGACAAGCATGTATATTAAATAAAGTTCTAAAACAGAGTTAAAAATAGATTTCCAAGTAAACATAATTTGGCATACACGATGTACCATAAAACAATAATAAATTCCCATGGTGATCACCAGATGATATCCAACAATAATGGGGAACCACAACCAAATAGTACCATGGCCAACAATATAATAATCTCAAAATTGGATCCAATATCGAACTTAGAGTCACCAGGTGTTGGCAAACCATGGTACTCTTCCCTAAGTCGATCCAGCGAAAGACAGCCGTTGAGCAAAAGGGTCACCGGCCTAACCCGGGTCTCTTCCCTTATGGCCAGGGTCACCTATACAAAGGAATAATTTCCCTGGGCTTCCAATAATACGAGTTCCCAACAATATCCATAAAGATCTCACCAAAAAGAATACATTTTATCGCGTGCCAATTTAGAGAACCAAATGTAAATATTTTCCAATTAACAATTCCAAATTTTTCAACAAATAATTTAAGGGACACGGAAAGTTCGAAAGTACGTAACATACTTAATCACTCACCTGGGTCGAAAGACAATGCAACTCAAACACGCAAAAGTAGTCTAACCTGTACAAAAATAAAGAATACGAAATAACCATGTAGTAAAATGATATTACACTGAATATGTAAAGCTAGGAATATTATACACTACTAAAGTACCCAGATTATGTCCATCTAATCCTAAGTTTCCAACCATCACTAGCCACCTGGAAATACAAAAGCCAAACTACTATTTCCATTTCCCATAAACTGATCATCCAAAGCTTCCAAAACCCATTCCTCCATTCATATTTAATTCAATTCCATTGCCACGTAATCGATCCTTATAAATTTCAATTCTACAAGCCATTGCCACAGCAATCATGAACCCAGTTACTTGGCTAATATTATTTTAAGCGATACTACCAATTAGAATTGTTTCTGACCCATGAACTTCACAACTTCCAACAAATAACATGATCTTCCTTCAAGAAGTACTGATCCAAAGTAATGAAACAAGGAGAAAAAGATAAATACTTACGATGATGGTAGATGAGAACACGAGTACGACGACCAACTTGACGAAACCCTTAAACGGCTGATGCCTCCCTACTTTCTCAAAGTACCTCAAATAATAACCCTAGGCAGTTAGCTTATAACTTTTCTATCTATAGGTGCAATTTTAAACAGCCTTCTTAACCACGTATCCTAAAAATTAGCTAACCAACTATTTAATTACTGTATTTAAGCATACACATTTATAATAAAAATAGCCTAATAAATATAACTACTAAAATTAAGCTTATATCCTCAAAACTATAAGAATGCCAATAATATCTGAACCAAGCGCAAAAATAATTAAATAGGATACATCATAAAACTAAAAATTTAAATGACCAATTATAATTATGAAAATAAAATTTAGGGTCGTAACAGAATCTAATGCTGCCCATGTGCATGAAAGTATAAGGGAGACACCAACTGCACTCCACTCCACTTGCAAATTAATGATCTCAGTTCAAATGATCTAAATATATGAAAAAAAAATATTGTTTCCTTTTTTGGGGTGCAGGGTATAAGAACTGAAGTGTAGATAATCAATAAAGGCAGGTTGAGGCTTCTTAGTTATATTAATCCTTCTGAATGTTTGAGTTTGATTGAACAATATAACCAACTTCAAAACAATATTCAAACTTAGGGGTGTTTCACTGACTTAAGCGGTGTTACACTAAGAAAAATTCAGTTTAGTTACTCTATTTTGCTAACAACCAATTCCACTAAATTAAAAAAAAAAATGGTATCATCAGCAGTTTTTTTCCCCTAAAACTAAAGATCTAAAAAACCCAAAAAAACTAAAAAAACAAAGTTAGTGGAACACCCCCTTAGTTTTTTTTTTTTTTTTTTGGTTTCTTTGGATCTTTGGTTTTAGAAATAAACCAGCTTGTTCCACTATCTCAATTTTTTTTTCCTTTTTGGCTTTTTGAGTTTTTTTTTTTTTTTTTAAAGGTTAGTGTAATAGGTTGGCTTTTGTTGGAGTTTTTTTTTGTTAGAGGAATTGAGTAACTTCTGGGTTAAAAATAAGCTGATTTTTTCTTAGTGGAACACTCCCTAATTTGTTTGTGTAATATATGATGGGCATTTAATAAGCTAACACCCACTCCAACTTGAGAATTTTGATTCGGTTATCAGTCCTACTCAAGGGGTATTCCGCTAAGGGTGTTTTTAGAATAAATTGACTCTTTCTGATTTTTTATGCGATGTATTGTGAGAGTATGACCTGTCTTGATTTTTAAAAAAATTTGTTTTTTGTTAGTGGAACACCCTCAGTAGTTGAAGAAAGGCGAGTGGGAGATTTGTTATGAGAAAATCAATTGAGAGCTTTTACTCTTTCATCCAGAATTGCTTACTTTATAAAAATGGATGGCGAGATCAACCCTTTTGATCTCAAGATTGGTAGGAAAGTAAAATGATACAGTAAACCCTTTGGACCAGGGAGGAGAACCCTTTTGATCCACGGGGATGATTGGAAAAAGATGGCATTTAACTGGGCCCCCGAGTAGCCTTAATAAAGGCCGTGTGGGTGGGAAAGAGAGGAAAGTGTGTGCGGGAGGGAGGAAAGTACCACGTGGTACCCGTTTGATACTAGAAAATTGCTCGAATTATTGGGAGGTGGAGTGAGGACGGCATGTGGTGTTTCAAATGCATTTTATAATGCCTTCTGAAAAAAGAATTGCATTTTATAAAAACAGAGATTGCATTTTATTATTTTTCTTTGGTTGACAAATGAGAGAAGATTTTGTAAGGTTTCCAAATGATAAAATTTTTATTTGATAAAATTTAACACTTAATTTTATCAAACAAGAAAGACATGTGATTAAATCAAAGACAAAAAAGTAATGCTTTTGTGTTGATAAAATCAAGTGTTAGATTTTATCAAATGTAAATTTTATCATGTAGGAAACATGGCGTAAGTGTCGTTTTACTGAAAAAGCCCACCTGGCTTTTTAAACTTTTATTTTTGTTTTTATTTATTGATTATTATCATTTTTTATTTATTTTTTACTTTTGTATGTTTTGCGTTAAGAGATTGGTTGCCGTGTTGCAAGCTTCCATGACTATTCATTGTACAAAGATGTTATTGCCATATCATTTGCTCCAAAGGACGAACATGAGGCTAAGATACAATGATTTTTCTCACAGCGATGCCGATGAAGTTGAGGACTATTCCGATCCCAATTTCAATGAATACTCGCTAAAGGAACAACTCAAATGAATTTTAATCGAGCCGATCATGATGGTTGTGTTCGTTTCCCAGTTTTAGTTTTGATGACATCATCATTACCCTCATTTCTCTCTCTATCTCTCTCTACTCATTACACCTTTTAACATCATTAAAATTAAACTAAACTACCAAACGAACAGAGCTGATATAATTCAGAGAAGATTGGATTTCTTAAACATCATAAATTGAACGAAGGAGTAGTAACTTGTTTGAGTTTAATTGAACAACATAACCAACTTCAAGACAATGTTCAAACTTAATTTGTTTGTGTAATACTCCGTATATTAATCTTGAACGGGCTTTTAATAAACTAACACCGGCTCGAACTTAAAAAATTATTGATTCGATTATCAGTCCTAATCAATAGTACAAGAAAGCCGGGTGAGGGATTTGATACTTAGAAAATTAATTGACAGCTGTACTCTTTCATCCTGAATTGCTGACTTTTACAAATGGATGGCGAGATGAACCCTTTGAACCAGGGAGGAAGACCCTTTTGATCCACAGGGAATGATTGGAAAAAGAAGCATTTACTGGGCCCCCCGTAGCTTTATAATATAATAAAGGGCGGGTAAGTGGTAAAGAGAGGAAAGTTGCGTGGGTTTGCTTGCACCTCCTCCATTTCCATTTCTCTCTGCAAAACTTGAAGATGGTCATGATCACCAACGGAAGTGTTTCTCATGATGATGGCGATACAATCCCTGAAGATCTTGAGGAGGACTATTTCCCTCCCAATTTCAAGGAATACATGCTTAAGGAACAACTCAAATGGTCGCGACATAAATGGGTATCACAGTTTGGATGGGTTTTCTGGAGCGAACAAGACCGCCAGATCGAACCGTCTCTCTCTCTCGGCAAGTCACCCCTCTCTCTCCCAAACTCTTTCTTTGCTTTCTTCTTATTTTTGGCTCGACCTCTGTTTTTCATTTACAGATAATTGTGCGGACTTCAATCCCAACGTTTGTGCGATTCCAAAAGTTAGAGACAATATCAGGCGTGCTCTCCAAAAATTGATATGGTATGAACAGTTAACTGGGTGCCTAGTTCAATTTTGGGCAGCCACAAAAACATTGGAGGGGCGGACAAAGCTTACAACTCAATACCAACCTTTTGCTCTTGGTATAACAAAGGTCACGATTACGAGACAGCCGCTCTGCGAGTATAGGATGAAGATGTGTAGTAGCGAGTATAATAACTGCTTCTACGCAGATGCAGACATTGGAGAAGAACTACTTGGAAATCTTGGCCGTGTGTTCCTCCATAAATACCCTGAATTCACTCCGAATGTGAACTATTACTCTAAAAAAGAGTATCCACAACTCGAGGATGTGATACAATGCTTCATTCATGGAACTTGGGCTCTGCCGGTGTTTGAACATTCCAGCCAGACCTGTGTTGGGGTACTTGAGATGGTGGATTCGAATTGCATTGATTCAGCTTGGTATGATGAATCTTTCCTCCACAATATGCATCATATTTTTCAGGTTTGTCAATATCCAGATATTTCTTGAATTTATTGTCGCTAACATTCATTACTACTCCCTCGCTTCTTCTTTTTACTTCTAGTTTATTGTTTAATAGGCAGGGGATGATGTCGTTTTCCACAAATTGGAGCTATTTATCAATATTAGTTTTAGCTCCTTGGATTATGAATCTGCTGTTCTCAACTATTTCTGTTTGCTACTCCCTTGTCTCCTTAATGTTAGTCTCATTGGGAACTCCTTTTAAGGTAAATGCACGGTCCTGAAATATGTCTGGTTGAAGGGTTAAATTGGATATTCCGGATTGCCCTATGATTTTCACTTTTAAACTACTTACAATAGTTTATGAAAGTTAGATATGGAAGCAAAGGGTTCTTTTGGAACTTATGGGAAAGAAAAGAAAAGTTTTAATTTTTTTTTCCTATTCCACTGTTAGTTTTTGAGAGTTAGAGGGGAGAAAATAGCAAATTCAAGTATTGTGCTTAGTCAAAATTTCCCTTCCATTTTCCTTATTTTATTTATTTCCTCTCATTTTCTTCAAGTTCCAAACACAGTGTAACATCTTTCTTTTCTTTTCTTTTGTTTTTTTTCGAAGTGGGGTACCTATATTTTTGGACATCTATTTATATATACGAAGGGACCTTGGATCCTCTCCCGGTTGATTAAAAAAAACTTGGATGGGTCTAGTTTTGACATTCGTCTCAATCCTGGACTCAATTTGATACCCCCCCTAGTTTATTATAATCTGACCACAAATCAATTTGCTTGAATATCGATCACCAACTGATGAAGGTTGTCCTCAAATAAATGGGCTCCAATTCGGTGTATGCGTGTACTTTTTCAATACAAAATGTGTTCTAAACTATATTAATTGATATTCGATCAACGTAATTTTTTGCCTGGTTCAACCTCTCCAACGAGCTCAACAAAATTTACGATTCCGGTCATCGATTGAGTTCAGGACGGGCCCAAATATGGTAAAACTGGACCCGTCCTTTTTAAAAAAAAAAAAAAAAAACAATTGGAGAGGAGCTATCTGCATAAAGGTACCTGCTGCTGGCAAAAGTAGTGTAGTATATTATTTGTCTTGGATATGTCGAAACAAAATATTGACATCAAACCTCCTTTAATAGCCTTTGGTTGCTTAAATTTATAGTGGGTGTGCAAGTTCAACAGTTAAGTTTTAAACTTTGGTCATCCTTTTATTTTATTTTTTGGATCATCTCTTTCATTGGATGCGAGAAAAACGGGTATCTTCAAAGCCCTCATGTTCAGGTGGTGCTTTGGACAATACGAGTTTACTTAAGATACATGGTCGCCTTATGTAATCATGAAAGGCTTAAAACACGTTGGAAGTGAATGATTTGGCAACAATCCCTCGGTTACTCAGATAACTTTAGCAATAATATCACCTATGAGCATGAAACTATATTTTTTCTTTTACAAGGAACTAGTTCGCCAAATAGATAATTGCACTGCAAAATTGGTAAAGAAGTGGATAACCTTGGGAATTTTAAGCACTTTGTTGGAAGAGGACTCTGGAAAGAGCACCCATGTGCAGTTTTGATTGTTCTTACAAATCATATTTTTTCTTACACACATCACATGGCCTATAAAAGTTTTCTTTCTTGAGCCAAAAGAGGTGTTACACTCATGTATATAAGGAAGATGGCTACCTAGGACATATACCCAAGTTCTTGTGTTCATACAAGGAAAAAGTGTGTTGTGGGTTTTTAGTTAGTCTCTCTCTTGGTCTCTCTAAAAGGCTACCGTCAAGAACCTAAGATCTTCGAGTGTGGGGTATGTTAAGGGGGCTTTTGTAGTCTCTCCTTTTGACGTGTTGATTTTGCATGCTCATGGGAGGCTCTAAATGAAGCAACTGATCTTCTTGGGTGTGTAAATGTCCCGCAAGAGGTATATATATAAAATCCTCTTATTTGTCTGCACATTATTCGAGATGCAATAGTCTGGAGTGTGTTGCATGGGATCCATGGGTGCGTCCACATGGGATAATAATTAGCACAAGTCCTAAGTGGATTCAACCACTTGAGGTGATAAGTCCCAAGTGGATCCTACCACTTAAGGTGATAAGTCCTAATGAGATTTGAACTGCTTAAGTGTTAGGGATGAATAAGTCTTATCTCATCTATAAATACCCATAGCCTTGTATAGAAAAATACATCAGTGATATTTTTCTATACAAGGCTATGGGTATTTAACTATTTATAGATTAGCTACTAAATTTCAGTAGTTTCAAGATTCTTGAGATGCATCTTTTCATTTACCTGCAGGAGTTTGGTCTGATATGTTTAGATGGATATACACACTATGAAATGCAAGTGAGTGGCAACCTCTGCTCCCATGTTAGATCTTGACTTTTTTCCCTTGTATAGTTACTATAAGCGGTTGGTTCACACAAGTATCCTGACTTGACAATACTTTGAAAACAGTGTAGGGGTGACAGTTCAAAACGTGAAGATGCCTTGGAGGAACTCGATATGGTGTTGAGGTCGGTGTGCGAAATTCAAGAGCTACCCTTGGCTCTGACTTGGATCCCTTGCAGTGCTTGCAATGATTTAATACGAGGCCAATTCATGTCTGAGGTTCTAGAAAATGTTGAGGATACCGACGAAGAAAATGTTGAGGACACCGACGAAGAAAATGTTGAGGACACCGATGAAGAAAATGTCATTGCTCAATTCTTAAAAGTGAGTAAATTTACTCACTTAAGAAAGGGAGCGGTTTCTGAGAGGGTGCTTTCATCTCCTTCCATGTTATACTGCCCGAACATCACCCAATTCAGCATAGCTGAGTACCCCTTGGTACACTATGCACGTTGGTGCGGGTTAAGTGGTTTGTTCACAATATGCTTGCAGAGCAGTTACACCGAAAAAGAAGTTTACTTTGTAGAATTCTTTTTGTCCACAAGCAGTAAGGGCAATGAGAACATACTGACCACTTTGAGCTTGATATTGGGAACGATGGAGAAGAATTTCAAAACTTTTAAGTTTGCTTCTGGCCAGCAACTGGGGGAAATTTCGTCGGCTGAAGTTATGGGTTTTCAGAATGGTCAAAAACTTCCTTTTGTTCAAATGATCCAAGCTCCTAGATTATCTACTAGTCCTGAACTCTTAAAGGATAGAGGATTGATGTTCCAGCTTGGTCAACGGCAACTAAATTCACCTCATCAGCCACCATTGGATCCTTCAAACAATGGACACAAAAGAAAGAGGCAAAGGGAAAATAAAGGAACTGGAGTTAGAATTCCCATTTCTTTAGATGCTATCCATAAATGTGCGAAAATGAAAATGAATTGTAAAGATGCTGCAGATCACTTCAAAGGTAAAGAAGTAAACTCCCAAAATTTAAAATCTGAGTTTTCTTGTTGACCTGGTTGTAATTTTTAACTAGACGGTCTCTTTTCATATAAAAATGGTCTTTTACAAAACTTTTGGCAGTAAAGAACAGAAGGTACTTTCTCTTATACAAAATTTTTGTGTTTGCAGTTGCCAAGTCTACATTTAAGCGTGCCTGTAGGGAGTATGGTATCGAGCGGTGGCCGCCTCGGAACATAGAAATTGGCAGTCCATTTCAGCCCTCGCTTGTTGAGAATGAAGGACAAACTATGGAACTGAATTCTGACTTGCCATCTAATCAAGCCGTAGCTGGTGTCGCTCACATAAAGCCAGAATTCCAAGATGCAAATATGGTGACCATTAAGGCAAAATATGGAATTTGGACCCTAAAGTTTCAACTGTCTTTCTCGTCTAAGTTGGTAGAGTTTCAGCAAGAAGTGGCTAAAAGGCTTCACCCGCAGGCTGGAACTTTCTATGCTGCAGGGTATAAGGATGAGGACGATGACCTGATTTTAATAGGTTGCGACGATGACTTACAAAATTGTATGCGCACTTCTAGATCTCAGGGTAACACTTCGATTGAGGTGCTGCTTAAGCTAGAGGAGCAACTTATCAGCCCCTCATTGTTGGAGAATGTTGAATCCGAATTGAAAACCAAGTCTGTTCAGGAAAAACCAAAACCCTCTCCCGAAATCCTAAAACCTATGGTTGTGAACCAAAAACCGCGACACAAGAAGTCCAAAGTTGCAGATCCAATATGTCATTCGGAGTACATTATGCAATTTCTAGAAGGAATTAGGAACCACATTGTCGAAGTGAAGGATGTACAAGAGGATGGAAATTGTGGTTTTCGTGCAATTGCGGTCTTGATTGGTCGTGACGAGAACGACTGGAGAGCAATAAGAAAAGCCATGCTTGAGGAGTTGAAATCCAATTTTTCGCTTTATGAGAAGGTGTTGGGCGAAAAAGTAAGGACCGAAGAACTCTGTCACAGGCTCAATTACTTTGGCGATGGTCCTCCGCCAGAGGATAAGTGGATGACCATGCCTGACATGGGTCACATCGTAGCTTCTGCATTTAGAGTGGTGCTTGTCTTCCTATCCAACAAGCAATGCCTTACGTTCCTCCCCTTCTGTGCTACTCCCCATCCCTCTTCGAAGAGCGCTTTGGAAGACTCTGAATGTTGGATGGGATTCGTGAATGACAATCACTTTGTACAGGTATCTTTGCTTATTTTTTATGTAACAGCTTGGCTCTTTTGTTGATTAAAATGTCATTTAATTATTGGTTGATATAATATTTGTATTGGCAGCTATACATGAGTCCGGATTCCCCCATACCACCGATATGTTTGAATTGGCTGAGACATCGGGAACCGCATGCAAATGGATGGAGTGCATCGCTTGGCTGTCGAATCGAAGAGTTTAGAATGATAATTGGCTCTGGCGTGGCAACCAGAGAGACTTTTGATTTATCTGACTAGCCAATGTACGTAGTTCATTTCATTACGAGTTGTTGTAATTTTAACATATTAACTTTGTCAAATTTCCATTGGGGAGTATATGATTTCTTGAATTTTTAAATTCTGGGCATTAGTTGATTTTCATCTGTGACGATCGACCTAGTTATTCACGTTGACGTTGTATTGCAGCTATCCCACTCTACCATTTACAGTAAAAGGCTTGGATTTCAAATTTTTGTGAGACTTAGTGCATTAGATTTCAAATTTTGGTAGACTTAGTGCATTAGTATTGGAGGTTTGGGAAATGATTAGACGCTCCACCATTTTTTTATTAATATAATTCAGGTGTCTGGTCCAGCTTACATGCCTATCAACTAATCCTGGAGACTAATTTCACCGTCCACTAGCAAGGGTCCCAATTAAATCCAGAGCATGGGCTGGCCCCTCAGAGGTTACGAACCAGAAACCTTAGGAGGGAGCAAACCTTTAGTCCAATGCCTTGACCATAGCCAACCCCTTGGGTTTTCATGCGATTCACTTTTTCATAAAGCACTCTAAAATTTGTCTTCTGGTGTGATTTGGAAATTGTTTTGGGTTTAGACATAATTTGGAGTATATTTACGGGAAAGTTGGAGTGCGAAAATCATTCTATAGTTGAGGTTTTAGGTAACATTCTAACATGTGTGCACTTGCATGCACGTAAGGTGATTTTTGTACAACCTTTACTGAGCTTGCCTTATAGGCAACATTCGTATGATGAAGTACGAAAACGCAGAGAATTTGATGATTACCTCAATCTGCCTTGCAAAAGACTGAAAGTCAGTGAGCTTCAAATAAATTGAATTCTGTTGAGTTGTCTTGGCCGCTTCTGCTTACTTTGCCAACGTCTAGAGATTGCCATAATAAATTTGAAAGGAAAAAATAAAGCGAGAAAACATTGGGCCGTTCAAACTTCATATATTCGTACGTCGGTCGAGTCGGGTGACTCGGGTACAGAGGGTTACAAGTTACAAAAGACTAAACCCGTGGTCCGAATTAAAACAACCCACATTTCAGAGAGGAAAACCAGATCTAAAACACTTTGCTGGGATGAAGAAGCATTTGCAAGTAGAGAGTCTTTTCTACACCCATTTTCCGAAATTTTATTTTTATGTCGGCCATGCACGGCAATCATATTTAAAAATCATGCAATTTTGTTGATTTTATATTTTGATCTTTCGTGATTAATGATTTTTTTTTTTCCACGATTCAAAAGAATATATTGAAGACCACGTAGCTAGATATCAATCGATACTATGAGGAGTGATGTCGCTTGAATTTGAGATCTTAGCCAATTTGTACGGAATTTTAGTTCGACACTATGATCATGAAGGCATGAATTTGTATGCATGTGATATATTCAGAGTTTGTGATCCATTTTAGAATTCCTAACCAAACCAGTGGTTGGTCCCACCAGCTCTAATTGTGATCCATTTTAGAATACCAGAAAAGGCAAACTAGGAGGAATTCATTTTCATCTTTGTGCAGTTTAAAATTGAGATACATTCAGTTTAGTCACTTTCTAAAGTTTTGACTACTATTTTTTTTGTTTAATTCCTATATAAAAGAAAACTAAAGAAAATTCCCTCTCTAGAATTGACTTCCCCATGTACCATTTCATTGCAGTAAATCGTAGACTTGTATCATGACAATTTCATAGATCGCGAACGACAAAAATACACCGTAAACTTTAAGCCAACGAGTGTCACCGGACGTGCGTCGCACGTAAGGGGGCCACCTAGTAGGAAATTGAACAAGATATTGTTTGGGCATAGCGGTGGCGCGCATTTTGTCATGATCCGACAGAATTGTCCATGTTTTGGTTGTCTGTTGGTCTGTGGTTGGTTTGACAGAGGGATTGTTGGTAAATTCGTAGGCACTGCTCATGTTATTTAGTACAAATTACTTGAGCAACAATGCTATGAGTACACCTAACTTGTACCCCACATGCACACCAAGGTAATGTGGCAGACCGGGAGAAGCTCATCATTTCAGGTGGGCCATACATTGGGCTTCTCCTTGTCTGTCACATCACCTTGGTGTGCATGTGGGGTGCAAGTTAGGTGTACCCATAGCATTGTTGCCACTCTTAGAATGAGCAATCATGGTCAATCGGTCATCTGTGCGACAATTAACGGTCCTAATTGTCTTACGTAAGAGATAAGTGTCTTACATGTAGGATAATTGCATTTAATTGGGACCGTTGATTGCTGAATGGACGACCGTGATGACTCACAACAGGGTTGTGGTGAGTAAACTCGCTACAGGCCTCCCGAATACATTCTATGAAGGGTGTTCTAAAATAAATTGGCTTTTCACTACTTTTTATGTGATGTATTGTGAGAGAATGACCTGTTTTGGTTTTTAAAATAAACTGTTTTTTTGTTAATGGAACGGGGCCCAAAATTTGCTACTTTCATTTTCTAGGATTTCCGTGTTCCTAGAAAATTCTAATTCTAGGTTTAATCTTCGTGCTCGGATGTAACCAGTATAATGTCACCATTGTGTTCCATAGGCTTGATTAATATTGTTGTTTAGGAATAACGGTATTGACCGTGTGTGTATTGTAACCTTTTCTATAATTAAAATGAGGTAAGTTAGCAATTATGGAAAGGAAGAATTTGCTTCTGTCATGTCTATGCGAATCTAATTCAGCAAGTTGAATTTATCTATCCTAACTCGCTATCACTTCGTACGTTGATTTTTTAAATTTGTGTCAATCAAATGTTCTCATACAGTTAATTTTGACAGATTGTGACTTTGCTCACTGTAAGAACCAATAGCACCATTTGACAGCATGTGAACATGTGGTGAAAGCTCCACAAATGAATGGTTATCTCACAATTTGAAAAGGAGTAAAATTATTCGCTTGACAAATGAAACTCCTTGGAACTTACTCTTCTGCACCATTTTGTAGCAAATCTGGAAGGATAGAAATAGAAAAAGTTTTGATAACATCGATATGCTTCCAGGAGTAAGTTCCAAAATTTTATGTTCATATGCCTTTGAAATCGTGGAAGCTTTCAAATCCCCTCTGGTCTCTGGCCCTACAAAAAACCAACTGACTCATTGGTATGCTCCAAATGCAGGGAAACTCAAGTTAAATACAGATAGCTGCTGGTATGAGTCAAATGGAAAAGCAGGCTTTGGAGGAATATTTAGAAATGAAAGAGGAGATTGGGAGCTAGGCTTTTATGGGAGAATGATGGCATCATCCAGCTTGGAGACTGAGCTTTGGGGCATTTACAGGGGCCTAACTATCATATTGGAGAAAGGCTTGTACAACATTCAATTAGAATCCGACTCGCAAACAGCGGTAACTCTTATCAATGAAGGAGCCAACACTACTCACCGCCATAGCACAACATAATCAATGACGGGAAGTACCTACTGGAACGCACCAAAAGTACGCTCACTCACATTTACCGTGGAGCAAATGAATGTGCTGACTTTCTTGCACGGTTTGGAGCTGAACAGATGGAGGACTTGGTGGTCTCAAACAATCCTCCGGTGGATATCCGGGAATACATAATTAGAGATAGCCATAACTTCCGGCAATTTCTTGACTAGTTGATCTCTTCTTTTCTCAGTTGCTATGTTGCTTAGTTTATGTCTCGCTTATTTCTGTTGCTTCTGTTTTAACTATCCTGCACCTATGATGCAGCTTGTGACTCTTGCTTAGTTTGTAATCCATTTCCGAATTACCAAAAAAAAAAAAAAAAAGAACATGTGGTGAAAGATGAGACCTAATTTAGAATGAAGAAACCATATATTGTCCTGCCTCGGCGTTCCAATAATCTAATCCAATCCAACCAAGCTCGGCTCAACCCCAAAGCCACTGACGTTGTGGCTTTAGGCCCTAGGTTCTAACAAGGTCCCATAAATATAGAAGCTCCAAGTATAACATCCACCAAGGCCTCCACTTATATTACTCCACTGTAAAACCCTAAGAGTAAATAAACAGCGATCTTGATTCTGAAATAATTGTCGTACTTGTTATTTGTTGAAGCTAAATAAGACTCCAATTCTTAACGAAACATCTTCAAATCGATTTGTTTCTTCGTAAAATGGTGACCAATATATGTAAATAATAATACAGCAAAGCAAAAGGAGAAAATGGCCTTTTAACATAACAAAATAACAAAGGCCTCTATTAAAAAGGTATCCCTTTAGGCCCCAAATGAGCTAGGGCCGGCCCTGAATCCAACAATCACTACACAAAGCATATCCTTGATTCTCTCACAAGATAACAATAAAAGTTCCCCATTCCAGAGTTCAATATACATATATCTTCCTGCATTTCTCAGCAAACAAACACAGCAAACGGTTGTAACTACGAAACATCTGCATGCAGCAAAAGGAAAATAAGTTGAAACTTCGATACAAGGAATCAATGTTACCAATTCCTGTTCTTCGACGCCTTTGAGGTACTCGTGGATCGAAACCGTGGGCTCTGCTTCCTCTTCAAACACTTCAGCCATTTTCGCCAAATAGGACAACTACTTGCTCAGAAATCGCAAAGATCAAGCCTTTACAACACAAACCCCCAATTTCAAGAGATTTTACGAGTAACCTATGATTTGCAGCCTAACAGGCAACCAAATTACACAAAAGCGAACCCTAGGTTCTTCGAGAAGCAAAAGCGAGAGCTGGAGTCGAAGGATCTGATAGGGAACTTCGATACATTTTTAGGGCAACGATTGACCGATGTAAGGGGCGGAGAACGTGGTCGTGAATTTCTGGAGGGTTGGGTTTTTTTTGGGCTTTGAAGGTGAATTAGGGTTTTTATAGGGGAGTGAGGGACTGCACGGGCATTTTCCCGCGCCCAAGTGGGTTTTCTCTTTTGGCAAGTCAAGTGTTAATCCGTTCCCTCCTACACTTTGCCTCTGGGATTTTTCACAGAGAGAAGAAGATTTGGAACCTGGGGTGATCTATTAGGATTCGGGGTATGTTGTGAGTAAGCTCACTCTACTCTTATAGTGAGCAATCACGATCATCTGTTAGGCAATTAACGATCCTAATTGTCTTACGTAAAAGATAAATGTCTTACATGTAGGATAATTGCATTTAATTGAGACCATTGATTGCTGAATAGACGACCGTGATGGCTCACAACAGGGTTGTAGTGAGCAAACTCGCTACAGGCCCCCCGAATTCGTTCTATGAAGGGTGTTCTAAAATAAATTGATTTTTCACGATTTTTTATGTGATGTATTGTGAGAGGATCGATGACCTATCTTGATTTTTGAAATAAAATGTATTTTTGTTAATGGAACGGGGCCCAAAATTTGCTACTTTCATTTTCTAGGATTTCCGTGTTCCTAGAAAATTCTAATTCTAGGTTTAATCTTCGTGCTCGGATGTAACCAGTATAATGTCACCATTGTGTTCTATATGCTTGATTAATATTGTTGTTTAGGAATAACGGTATTGACCGTGTGTGTATTGTAACCTGTTCTATAATTAAAATGAGGTAAGTTAGCAATTATGGAAAGGTAGAATTTGCTTCTGTCATGTCTATGCGAATCTAATTTGCACCAGCAAGTTTAAATTTGTGCCAATCAAATGTTCTCATACAGTTAATTTTGACAGATTGTGACTTTGCTCACTGTAATTCTGTATCTTTTGTTCTGTCGATGTCTGAGTTGAATTTATTGACTACACTATAATTTCAGCAAAACAATTCACGTAAATGAATCACGATCACCCAAAATGACTAATGATTTCAAAATAAATTGGACTCCTTGGTGCATGTCGGCCTTCTCGCACAGAATTTGATTTGACTTTGCCTTTGTTCCTCTATTTAGAGATACACCTACCAATTTTTCACTTAAAAATGGTGCTACTCAAATTGCCCATAAAAACTGAGGCCAGCGTCCCACAGACTCAGCAACATTCACATTAATTTCAGAAGCCCAAGCAACATACATCGGCCCACAGATTAACTTTCAAAACCATTTTTTGGGTCTTCCTACTGATTTTAACGGTCTCTCTCTTTTTTTTTTTTTTTGATAATTCAAGTTTCCGAATAAACTTACGCATACATCGACTAATCATGGGCTAAACATTCTGGACCAAACAAAATGTCCAAGTCATTGCTATCAATAAAAGGAAAGTTGATTGCTGCTTTTGAGAGATCTAACAATGGAAGGTTATAAAAAGGTCGAGTAATATATAAGGTAACGCCCACCAATTACAATAATTCGATATTAACCTTTTGAGTCGCGTGTTTAGGGTAAGGATTAGCCGGTAAGGTGTCGCGGGTCATTATAGGTGGTATCAGAGCTTACACCAACTAAAAGTGTGAGGAAGGTCATGCAAGGAGGAGTATAAGGTGTTTGTCGGATTGGCCAGGAGAGAGAACCTTGCATCTATCCCGAGTTGCTCCTTTGAACGATCTATCCCTCGTTTTTTTGATGCTATGTTCGATAAATGAAAAAAAAAGTTAACAAAAATAAATTAATAATGATGTCAGCCTAGCAATTAGCAAACAATGATCACTGAATAGCTGAATTATGCACTGCTCAAATCCAAATCAAATGTACAGACAGAACATTGCTGGTTGATTGATCTGCACTACGTATAAGATCTGGTGCTGCTCTATAAGTTTTGCTCGCCGCATATGAAAGCCATACACCACCCCAGACAGAGTTGTCCAACTGATTGAGAAACCAAGCTCGATCAGGCCAGACATACGTAGAGGAATTCACTCGACTCTTATCAAGCATAATCCAACTCAATGCACCAACATTCTACATCAATTAAGCGGATGCACAACATCATGTTGTCTTCCACCAATCAATCTTTTATTGATCTAAAAGTACCAATAATTGCTTTCATTCAAGCTCCACTGGCGACACCAAAGGCTTATTTGAAAAGAAAGCCTCTAAATTGGCTATGACTACCTTGTGGAGAGCTAAAATGGCATCTGTGGTTGCAACAGCTCTATGCGGAGACAACACAACATTATCCAATCCAAACAATTCTCTGGGCACAACGGGTTCATTCTCATATACATCAAGCCCTGCACCTCCAATGTCACCTCGCACCAAAAACTGAACCAGTTCCTTCTCATCAATAAGTGCCCCACGTCCAACATTAACAATGACACCTTCCTTTCCCAGTGCAGTCATGATATCCTTGTTAATCATGTGGTGGGTTTCGTTTGTTAATGCACAACAGATAATTAAAACGTCACTATTTGTTGCAAGATCATGGACATTTTCATAGTAAGGAAACGGAACGTGAGGTTTCTTTTTCCTTGAGTTGTAGGCAATACTGCAGCCAAAAGCCTCCAGCCTTGTAGCAATCCTGGAACCAATACTTCCCAGCCCCACAATACCAATCTGCTTTCCCCCTAACTGAAATGATAATCATGTCATAATATAAGTTGTTTGTAAACCAAGCTCAAGAATACAACTAGTGCAGTTAGATATCAAATGGAAGCATGAATTATGGCATATAAACATGAAGAAGCAATAAGAAAAGCTGATGAAAAAGGTGAGGGACAAAGTATTTGCAAAAAATTTAATGTCTTAGCATTAAAACTGGAAATCCAGGAGTTTATTTTAGTTTTACTTACAGTATGGATTTTCCTTGAGTTGTTACTTTTCTCTTCTAGATAAGATCAAAATGTCATAACAATATTAATAATAAATAAAGAAATGTACCATGAACAGTAAATAGAACAACCACTATTATTATAACAAAAATTACCACTGTGAACATGAAGATAAGTAGATTTAAGGCTTTCAGTTGTGATCATTAGTATTAATAAATAAAAGACACTTCCAAAAGTGAAGAACTAAAATGGTTTTAGAATCTAGTACAAGAACTCAAAATTGTGGTATTGCTAAGAGGAACATTCTGGTATTCCACAGAACCGTGTGGGCAAGTAAGATGGTTTTACCATAGTACAGCACGGGAGTAAGATTTGTAAGACGGTTGGTACCGAATACTTGACCCATGGCTATATCAAGACAACCTATAACGTGGGAGTCCAGATCCTCTCATGTGATGACTAGGAAGTGACACCTCTCTATTTAACAAATCAAAGGCCGAGATTACATTTTCATTAAAACGATCGAAAACGATGTCGTTTATGAAATGTTTTGAACTTGTGGAAAATGGAGGAAGGAAAGGAAAATAATGAAGGAAATTGTGAAGAAAACAAAGAAAATTTCACTATTCCTAGGTACTATATTTGGTCATTTGTCTTCTTTTTCCTCTCAAACCAAACAAAGGAGAGGAAATTTTTTAAACTTTCAAGTTCCATACAAACCCTTAGGGTCTAGAGAAAAAGAAAAAAAGAAAAAAAAAAACCCGATTCTTATCCACTTTCGTTGAGATGCTTGGAGATGAATTCTTGGTTTTTCTTCATTTACTGTTTTCTTTATCTGGGAAATTCACTAGATTGCTTCTTGTATTTCATGGTCCCCTTTTGCAATTCATGTTTTTTTGCAAATACATGCTTGGACATTGATATGTAACCAAAAGATATCCTAATGAAATTATTCTGGACTTGCTGAAATTGCTTCAAAGAAATCATATTAGGTCCATGACTCCATGTAGCATCTTCTTGAACCTTGAAATATTGAATTCTGTGAATGTTATGTTTGTTGCTTTGATTACGACATCGTTTTGGCTTTGCTTTAATGAAAGTGTAATATCAGCCTTTAATTTGTTAAATGGGTGGGCCGGTTAACATGAGAGGATATGGACTCATAACGTGGGGCTTGATTCAAGCTTCAGCTGAGCTCCACCTTCAAGAATTTTAAATGAGACCTAGTTGGAAATACTCTGATCCAGTTTCTATATGCAGATAATATACACGTCTCTCTGAAACGAAGTAACCACATTGCAATATGAGTTGAAAAGCTTAGTCTAATTAAGTTCACGTATAACCCAATGAAACAGGTACCGAAACAAAGTAACCACATCGGAATATGAGTTGAAAAGCTTAGTTTAATTAAGTTCATGTATAACCCAATGAAACAGGTACCGATCAGCACAAAATAAACGCAGAATCAAATCGAATATAACAAAAACACGGAAATGACCTCTCCCTTCATTTGAGCTCGAGCTCATTAAGTTTTAAACGAGCCGAGTTCAAGCACCTTAAAGCTCAGCTCGGCTCAATTCGTTTGCCCTCCTATCCGAAATCTGAGTACGTATTATGGTTTTGTTTTTCAAAAAGCAACAGAAAGCTTAATTACAATGCTGGGAGTTCAAGTACAGTCTAATGAAGAAGCAGATGCCGATGAGCACAAAAAATGGTTGAGAAAGATGGAAAATCACCTGGGAACCAAGAGGATAGTCTCCCTTCACGGGCCACGACCCGGCCCGAACATATCGGTTGCTAGCCGACACACGGCGGAGAACATCCAAGAGGAGGGCGACAGAAAAATCAGCAACATCGTCGGAGAAGGCGTCGCCGGCGTTGGTGACGGTGATGCCACAGCGGCGGCAGTCGGAGAGGTCGAGGTGGTCGAGTCCAGCACTGGAGCCCACCACGCACTCGATCGAGGGGTACCGATCGAGGGTGTGTTGGGTGAGCGGGGAGGGGCCGAGGCAGAGGAGGAGGCGGGCTGATTGGGCTAGGGTTTGGGCCGATGGGGTGGAGGAGAAGGATTGGTCTAGTGGGTCGAGGAGGCGGAATTTGGTGGCGGGAAGCCAGGATTTGTAGGAAAGGTCGAATTGTGGGATCCGATGGATGAGAACCAGAGGGAGGTTGTCGGAGGGAGTGTTGGTTTCGTGTTGGTGATGTTGTCCTGCTTCGGAGGCGGCCATTGAATTGGAGCTTGGGAGTGTGTGTGTGTGTGTGAGAGAGAGAGAGAGAGACACACACACACAGAGAAGTGGTCGTTGGCTACGGAGTATGGTTTGGTTTAGGGATGGCCATCTCGGCCGACCCGCCCCTATCCTACCCGTCCCCTACCCATTCGGGGAGGGGATTCGGGGATTTTTTCGGGGATCGGGTAGGGGATGGGGATTATTTTTTTAAAAATTCGGGGATCGTGTAGGGGATGGTATTGTTAGTCCCCTACCCAATCCCCGCCCCTCCCCGCATCCCCGTTTACATATATATATATATAAGATGGAATGGGTTATGGATTCAAGGTTAGGGCCGTCTGTGATCTGTCTACTGTCCATAACCCATTAACCCCAATCTCATTCTCACGGTCATAACTTAAATTAGGAATTTAGGACTTAGGGTTACCCACACTTCACACAGCTGCCCCATCTCTACTCTTTCATCCCCTCCAGGCTACACAATCTCACCCAACTCCATCCCAGATTGCACGGATGGAATGGAATTTTGGCCGTGGGGGTTGAATTTAATGGGTAATGGCATAGACTAGTGCATGAATTTTTGGATCCCCGATTCCCCGTGGGGATCCCCGTTCCCCGCATCGGGGCGGGGATGAAGGTTAAAATAAAATCCCCGGTGGGGATCGGGGAGGGGATGGGGATTGATATAGGTTCGGGGATGGAGGTAATGGTATCCACCCCCTACCCTCCCCATGCCCATCCCTAGTTTGGTTGACTGCTTCGATGTGGTCTTGCAGAGAAACGCGTGTTTTGGGTACCGAAGGGTGCCATATGGCCGAGCCTCGTGATATTTGAAAGTTACATTTGGATCTTCCAAAAGTTTATTAGACGGTTCAGATTGAAATTCTTTCTCTCCTCCTCTCTTCTGTTTCTCTCTCTAAAATCTTAACCGTTCTAAAACCGAAATCGACGGCCTAGATTGTGCGCGCAAGTATCATGTGGTATCCACTGGAAACTTAAAAATTGCTCAAATTATTAGGAGGTGAAGTGAGGGCGTCAAGTGGTGGCTAGCTCATGCGGTAGAGCTCTTGAATGCCCCACACTGCATCTCGGGATCGAGTCTCAGTCTCCCCTCCCCCTATGCAATAGATTAGGAATGACGAATGACTAAAAAAAAAGAAAAAAAGAAGTGAGGACGTCATGTGGTGTTTGAAATGCATTTTATAAGGCCTTCCAAAAAAATTTGTTTATAAGAACGGAGATTGCCATGCATTTTATTATTTTTGTTTGGTTGACAAATGAGAGAAGATTTTATAAGGTTAAGTTTCTCAAATGATAAAATTTATATTTGATAAAAAAATCTAACTCTTGATTTTAATGAGAAAGACATGTGAAAAAATCAAAGACAAAAAAGTAACACTTTTTGTGTTTGATAAAATTAAGTGCTAGATTTTTATTTTATCAGTTAGAAAATTTGGCCCAAGTGTCGTTCTAGTGAAAAAGCCCACCTGGCTTTTTAAACTTTTATTTTTGTGTTTTATTTATTTATTTTATTATTATTATTATTATTATTATTTTTTATTTTTTTTATTTTTTTTTACATTTGTTAGTTTTGCGTAAGAGATTGGTTGCGGTGTTGCAAGCTTCCGTGACCATTTATTTTTACAAAGATGTTATTGCCATATCATTTGCTCCAAAGGACGAACATGATGCTAAGATGCAATGGTTTTTCTCATAATGATGCGGATGAGCCGATGAAGTTCAGGACTATTTCGATCCCAATTTCAATGAATACTTGCTAAATGAACAACTCAAATAAGTTTTAACCTAGCCGATCATGAGATAATCCAGAGAAGATTAAATTTCTTAAACATCATAAATTGAACAAAAGAGTAGTAACGTGTTTGAGTTTAATTGAACAACATAACCAACTTCAAAACAATTTTCAAACTTAATTAGTTGGTATAATACTCCGTATATGAATATTGAATGGACTTTTAATAAGCAAACACCGGCTCCAACTTGAAAGCCGAGTGGGGGATTTGATACTTAGAAAATCAATTGACAGCTGTACTATTTCATCCTGAACCGAAAATGATTTGGGTACACCACCAAGTGTACCCCAAATACACACCACATCATGCGTACTGTTCAAACGCTTTTGTTTTTTCACTTTCTAAATTTGAAGCGGTCTATTATCTATTCCTAATTGAACACTTTTAAATCTGGAACGTCGAAAAAATTGTTTGAATAGTCGGGATGATGTGGTGTGTACATGTTGTACCCATATCTTGTGTACCCATAGGCCATAGCATGATTGCATCCTGAATTGCTGACTTTTAAAAATGGATGGCGACCTGAACCCTTTGAGCTCAAGATTGGTAGGAAAGTAAAATGATACAGTAAACCCTTTGAACCAGGGAGGAAACCCTTTTGATCCACGGGGATGATTGGAAAAAAAGATGCATTTAACTGGGCCCCCCAAGTAGCTTTAATAAAGGCCGTGTGGGTGGGAATTGGGATTTGGGAAAGAGAGGAAAGTATAGCGTGTAAGGGAGGGAGGAAAGTACGACGTGGTACCCGACCCTCGAAAAGGACACGGGTATGGTGTAATACACTGCACCGTGCAGCGTAAACTTTGACCATTCAAAAAAGTTTTTAATAGTTCAGATTTTTTAAGATAAACTCTTTGCACAAAGAGATGAATTATCTGCGCAAAGAGTTTGTTTTGAATCCGAGCCGTTGGAAACACTTTTGGATGGCTGGGATGTTGCACTGCATGGTGTAGCACAACTAATGCGCCACAGGATCCCCGTTTCCCACTGGAAAATTGCTCGAATTATTGGGAGGTGAAGTGAGGATGTCATGTGTTGTTTCAAATGCATTTTATAACACCTTCCAAAAAAAAAAAAATGCATTTTACAAAAGCAAAGATTGCTATGCATTTAATTATTTTTCTTTGGTTGACAAATGAGAGAAGATTTCGTAAGGTTAAATTTCCCAAATAATAAAATCTAACACTAGATTTTATCAAACGAGAAAGACGTGTGATTAGATCAAAGACAAAAAAGTAACACTTTTTGTGTTTGATTAAATCAAGTGTTAGATTTTATTAAATGTAAATTTTATCATCTAGGAAACTTGGCGTAAGTGTCGTTCTACTGAAAAAGCCTACCTGGCCTTTTAAACTTTTATGTTTCTTTCATTTATTCATTATTATCAAAAAATTTTTTTTTTTACGTTGGTTAGTTTTGCGTTAAGAGATTGCCTGCGGCGTTGCAAGCTTCCGTGAATATTTATTGTACAAAGATGTTATTGTCACGTCATTTGCTCCAAAGGACGAACATGAGGCTAAGATACAATGGTTTTTCGCACAGTGATGCCGATGAAGTTGAGGACTATTCCGATCCCAATTTCAATGAATACTCGCTAAAGGAACAACTCAAATGAGTTTTAATTGAGCCGATCATGATATAATTCAGAGAAGATTGGATTTCTTAAACATCATAAATTGAAGGAAGGAGTAGTAACTTGTTTGATTTTAATTCAACAACATATCCAACTTCAAAACAATGTTCAAACTTAATTTGTCTGTTTAATACTCCGTATATGAATCTTGAATGGGTTTTTAATAAGCAACACCACCTCGAACTTGAAAATTATTGATTTGATTATCAGTTCTAATCACTACTAGAAGAAACGTGAGTGGGGGATTTGATACTTATTGGAAAATCAATTGACAGCTGTACTCTTTCATCCCAAATTGCTGACTTTTAAAAATGGATGGCGAGCTGAACCCTTTGAACCAGGGAGGAAAAAACCCTTTTGATCCATGGGGATGATTGGAAAAAAGAAGCATTTACTGGGCCCCCGCGTAGCTTTTATAATTAAGGGCGGGTCGGTGGGGAAAAGAGGAAAGTAGCGTGAGGGGCAATTGACTTCTTCATGGAGTAATAATTTGGTGGGTTTGCTTGCACCTCCATTTCCATTTCTCTCTGCAAAACTTGAAGATGCCCATCACCAACGGAAGTGATTCTGAAGGCGATGATGCCTATAGAATCATTAAAGTAGTTAGGAAGGACTATTTCCCTCCCAATTTCAAGGACTACATGCTTAAGGAACAACTCAAATGGTGGCGACATACATGGGGATCATATTTTGGATGGGTTTTCTGGAGCGAACAAGACCGCCAGATCGAACCGTCTCTCTCTCTCGGCAAGTCACCTCTCTCTCCCAAACTCTTTCTTTGCTTTCTTCTTATTTTTGGCTCAACCTCTATTTTTCATTTACAGATTATTGGGCGGACTTTAATTCCAACGTCTGTGCGATTCCTAAAGTTGAATACAATATCAGACATGCTCTCCAAAAATGGATGCAACAATTGTCTCCCTTGTTTTATCCGTGCCTAGTTCAATTTTGGGCAGCCACAAAAACATCGGAGGGGCGGACTCGTCTTACAACTCAATATCAACCTTTTGCTCTTGGTCTCACACTGAGCCGGATTGAGAGACGGCATCTCTGCGAGTATAGGATGAAGATGTGTAGTAGCGAGTATAATAACTGCTTCTACACAGATGCAGAGAGCGGAGAAGAACAACTTGGAATTCCTGGCCGTGTGTTCCTCCATAAATACCCCGAATCCACTCCGGATGTGAAGTATTACTCTAAAAAGGAGTATCCACAACTCGATGATGCGATACAATGCTTCATTAAAGGATCTTGGGCTCTGCCGGTGTTTGAAGATTCCAGCCAGACCTGTGTTGGGGTACTTGAGATGGTGTCTGTGTATCCTCGTGCTTCAGATTGGCATAATGAATCTTTCCCCCACGATATGCATGATATTTTTCAGGTTTGTCAATATCCAGATATTTGTTGAATTTCTTGTTGCTAACATTCATTACTACTCCCTCGCTTCTTCTTTTTACTCCTAGTTTATTGTTTAGTAGGCAGGGAATGATGTCGTTACCACAAATCGGAGCTATTTATCAATATTAGTTTTAGCTCCTTTTATTATGAATCAACTGTTCTCAACTATGTCTGTTTTCTACTCCCTTGTCTCCTTAATGTTGGTGTCATTGGGAACTCAACCTTTTAAGGTAAATGCACGTTCTTTCTCAAATATGTCTGGTTGAAGGGTTAAATTGGATATTCCGGATTGCCCTATGATTTTCACTTTTAAACATCTTTTTTTTTTAAACAAAAATTGGAGTACCGATATTTTGGGACATCTATTTATATATGAAGGGGTGTTGGATCCTCTCCGGTTGGTCAAAAAAACTTGGACGGGTCTAGCTTTGACCAGGGACGGAGCCAGGATTTCATATCCGGGGGGGCGCAACATAACCAACAATACTGGAGTTGAAAATGGTGATTAAATTTTTTTTTTTTAGGGACCACTCATGTGATGTTTTCATAGGGTAATTGGTATTTTCAGCATTTTTGGACTACATACATCAATTAATTTGACAACTTGTAGTTTAAAAATACTGAAAATACCTCAGTGGAAACTCAATCTAAAAGACAAAATTTGTTGGCCCGTGGAGTTCTATAGTCTCTCCTTTTGACAGTTTGATTTTGCATGCACATGGGAGGCTCATAATGAAGCAACTGATCTTCGTGGGTGTGTGTATGTCCCGCAAGAGGCATGTAGATACTCTCCTATTTGTCTGCAAATTACATGAGATGCAACAATCTGGAGCCTTAATTAGTTGTATTTATGCATAGACATTCCTGCAAGGAGGAAAAAGTCTCTCCAAATAAAGGACATCATTGGACCTTGCGAGGTATTGTTCCCCTTCGAAAAAATTGCCCCTCCTCAATTCTCTTTGACCTGGCATTCGTTCGCGTGAAACAGCTTTGCAGTTGAACACTCTAAAATCAAGTCTGAGCTATTGTACTTTTTAAACAACACGTAAGTAACCTGAGAGTCTCCCTTAATTTCAGTTAATATACCAAACTCTTGTTCAGCAGAAGAGTTACATCGAAGAAAATATTAATATAGCTGAATGCTGACTCAGAATTTTTCGAAGTTTGTTTCCTCATAGGCTGGGACTTCTGTGAGGCGAATGTTCCACAAACCCTTGTCACTTATATGGACGTACATCTTCTTTACTTTGCTTGGCTTTGCTCTGTCCCTGCTTGTTTATATTGAGTATGTTTTTGGTGATACTAAATTTCAGTAGTTTCAAGATTCGTGAGATGCATCTTTCCATTTACCTGCAGGAGTTTGGTTTGCTATGTTTCGATGGATATACACACTGTGAAAAGCAAGTGAGTGGCAACCTCTGATGCAATGTTAAATCTCGAATTTGTTTCCCTTGTATAGTTACTTTATGTGATTGGCTCACACAAGTATCCTGATTGGACAATACTTTCGAAACAGTGTAGGGATGCCAATGATAATGCACGTACAACTGCCTTACAGGAACTCAATATGGTGTTGAGGTCGGTGTGCGAAATTCGTAAGCTACCCTTGGCTATGACTTGGGTCCCTTGCAGTTCTTGCAATGATATACTACGAGGCCAATTCATGTCCGAGGTTCTAGAATATGTTGTTGAGCAAGAAGATACCAGCGAAGATTCTCCCATTGCTTATTTCTTAAAAGTGGGTAAATTTAGTCACTTAAGAAAAGGAGGGGTTTCTGAGAGGGTGCTTTCACCTCCCTACATGTTATACTGCTCAGATATAACCCAACTCAGCACAGCTGAGTACCCCTTGGTACACTATGCACGATTGTGCAACTTCCGTGGTTCGTTCACAATATGCTTGCAGAGCAGTTACACTGACAAAGAAGTTTATGTAGTAGACTTCTTTTTGCCCACATGCAGTAAGGACGATGAGTTCATACTGACCACGTTGAGCTTCATATTGGGAACGATGGAGGAGAAGTTCAAAACTTTTACACTTGCTTCTGGCCAACAACTGGGGGAAAAAGTGTGGGTTGAACTTATGGATTTTCGGAATGGTCAAGAACTTCCTTTTGTTCAAATGATCCAACTTCCTAGTCCCCAACTCTTAAAGGATAGAAGATTGATGCTGCAGATTGGTCAACTGGATCAGCCATCGACAGATGCCATACACAGTGGAATGAATGTCATTAGTGAAGAACAAAACTACATTTTTCAAGCCTTACAGAATGGAGAAGCAACGATGCAACTAGATGAACCTCATCAGCCACCATTGGATCCTTCAAACTATGGACATAATGGCGTCACTGCAGAAGAAAGCATCACTGTAGTCACTAGCTTACAAGAAGGCAAAAGGAAGACGCAAAGGCAAAATAAAGGAACCGGGGTTAGAATTGAAGTTTCTTTAGATGATATCCTGAACTGTGCGAAAATGAAACGTAAAGAGGCTGCAGAGAAGCTCAAAGGTAAAGGGTGAACTCCCCAAATTTTAAATCCCCGAGTTTGCTAGTTTACCTGGTTTTATTTTTATAACCAGACGGTCTCTTTTCATATATAAATTGTTGGGCTTTTGGCAATAAGGAACAAAATGTATTGTCTTATACAATTTTTTTTGTGTTGCAGTTAGCGAGTCTACATTTAAGCGAGTCTGTAGGGAGCACGGTATCGATCGGTGGCCGCCTCGGAACATGCAAAATGCCAGTCCATTTCAGCCCTCGCCTGATGAGATTCAGGGACAAACCCTGCAACTGAATTCTGAGCAGCAATCTAATCAAGCTGTACCTGGTGTCGCTCACTTGAAGCCAGGGGTCCAAGATGCAAATAGGGTGACCATTAGGGCAAAATATAAAAATAAGACTATAAAGTTTCATCTGTCTTTCTCGTCTAGATTGGTAGAGTTTAAGCAAGAAGTGGCTAAAAGGCTTCACCTGGAGGCTGGAACTTACTATGCAGAGTATAAAGATGAGGAGGGTGAGCTGATTTGCATAGCTTGCGACGACGACTTACAAGATTGTATGGACACTCTTAGATCTCAGGGAAACACTTCGATTGAGGTTCTGCTTAAGCTAGAGGAGCCACTGATCAACTTGAATCCTGCTAATTAAGCATATATCTATATGGTCTGGCTTGTTGCCCTGAAGTCCTGCACTTGATGTAGTTTTTTCCTAATTTGTTTTGTTGTTCAATTAGTCATTACAATGTGAGGAACTTGTGCTCTTTTTTTTTTTTTCGGGCACTCCTATTCTTGCCTCTGCTGTTGTATCATGACTAGTCTTTGGCTAATTAGATCTTATTGAAGAAATCAAGAAAACCACGAAGGGGTTGGAACAGAGGTATGCAAGCATAGTTTATAAGGTTCAGGCATAGAATTCCCTGCCCGGAGGCAGGAATTAATTATGTTAATTTTTGTACAGATAATTAATTCGTTTTGATGAGGTGTAACGCCCCGAATTTCGGACACGTTAATAAAATATTTTTCAAAATGATTTCATTAAATAAAAGTCAATTTATTAAGATAACAACGGAAGCATAGTTTGATTTCATTAACTTAAACGAAATACATTAAATTTCAAAATAAGATAACAACTTAAAATCGAATTTCAAAAGGAACAGAGCAATCACTAATATAAAATCTAGGGTTCGACATCGTTTGTCCTCTAGTAGGCTCCACCTTTAGCATCCGTTAACATTCGACAATTCCTTCTTATTCCTGGAATGACTCTTCCGTTCCGTCTTCGATATCTGGCATGAAAAGCCAGGGTACGAATACCATGAGCGGATGACACTCAGCAACTAAAACCTACCCGAACCCTTACTTAACAATTAATACACAGTTTGATATAACGAAGACATAACATTACGGAACAAATAAATTGATTAAATATCAAGCACCAACATAGTGAAAGCTACCTCGAAAAATCAAATACTCCATCAATCATAGTACTTTATGCATCCCATTGTTCACCATTCTTTCCAAATTATTAACATGTTATGATCAACACGTTTTCGTTTCCCAAATTATCACAGAGTTTTATTTTCGCTCATCACGAGTTTCGAATTCCAACCATCATAAGGATCGATTTTCCAATCAACAAGCATTCATCTTTCCATCATTTCAAGATTCACTTCCCCCCTTGAGAATGTACATACAATTCATTCTTCAAGATGCACATACAACGCATAAGGAAGTACATTCAGCACATATCCTTGAGACGTACATACAACACGTGAGGTTGTACATACAACACATTGCCCCGGGATACACATACAACACATAGGTATATCCAATACCGCATAATTCCTCAATTCCATTATCTCTGGCTGACTACCAATCATAAAACTTAAACTCTACGGGATGGCCTCCCCAACCGTTATCAATCACGTCCACCGTTTACTCTCCAAATCAAATACCACTCATGAACCTAATGTCCGTCTAAGTTAATGAGTAACCACCAGTGAACAACAACTATATTAATAACAACATTTTAACCAATACAAGAGGGATTCACATGATACTGATAATAAGGAGTCATGGAATTCATAGTGGAAACATGTAAGTAACACAATAACCTGTTGTAAACAAATTTACACAATGCATAAAGAGCTCAAGCGAACAATATTAACGCAATTCAAGAAATATCATTAGTATTCCACACCATACATTTCGATAGCACATACACACAGCATTTAAACACAATATTATCCAATTATAGGTACATTCAAATATATTTAGGGAGATAGGTTTAACTACCTTGGATCCGTAGTTGTAGCGCGTTGCGATACCTTTGCTAAATACGCAAGCTAAGGGTCCTTGAACTCCGGACCTAATATTAACAAATCCAATTCTCAGTACTTGGCACAAGAACCACTACTATAAGTAATACTCTCGATTCATGTGACCAAAATGTTTGTGGATACGAGGCTCGGTTAGTCTAGTTACCCATCGGTTCATACTGTCGAGAATACAACATCATCTTCTTTGTTTGAAAATCCAAATAAAATAGAAAATAAAATTTATAAACTTATCCTTCACACCAATTATGCAAAATTCCGCTAGGAAGACAATGGTACTCTCGGATTTCCAAATGGACGTCTATATTATAAGTTTTAATAGAAAACGTGACTGCCGGTCCGGAACAGACCATCCCTCTTAAAACGGCCATAACTCACTCAAAACTTCATCAATTCAGACGAGAACAGTTAGGTTTGAAAGATAAGACATTTTTCTAGCTTCTCAAACAAGAATCGCTCGAAAATATGGTTTGTGGAGGAAATGGGCTTGTTTCAAAATTGACAGCTGTCATGGAGGAAAAACAGGCATTCAAAACATATTGGATTTGATCCATTACTTTCAAAGAATCTGTTAGATATTTTGGCACTTTCCGGGGTTGTACAAAAACCATCATTCGTATATTTATTTTGAACTGTAATGGGTAGTTTTTTTTTTTTAAGGGGTAGTTGGTCGCTCGATGCTCCTCCCATTATCTGTGCCAATTTGACCGCTGCAAAGTCAAGCTATTTGTGTGAGAGGTAAATGCATTGCACAACATATCATGCATATTTTTTTAAATAGATTATATTTCTGCACATTTTCTTTTTCTATAAAACTCTCCGAAGATTTTGTGTTCCATATATGTGTTGATATCAATCAAATGATTTTCTTTTAACTCACCGGAAATTCGCTTTCCATACTCACAAAAATATTGATATCAAGAAAACGATTTTCTTTTAAATCTCTGAAAATTTTGTTGTCCATATAATACATATATTTATATCAACAAACGGTTTTTCCTTTTATGTCTTTCCATATGGGTATCATTAAAAGATTAGTATTAATTTTTCTTTGGAAAGCTTCACTGAGATTTTTTTTTTGTGAGGGGCGGCATTTCCCTTGCCTACATAAGGGATCACAATCTTGGTAAGTATAGGCATATTTTTTAAACGGCAAAAGAGAGACTAAATAATATTGGTGTTCTTGAAAGATTTTATTTTGTTTTATTTGGAGAAGAGATCAAAGAGATTTTGTTTGCCACCATTTCTTCTCTTGCCTATATATGGGTGCACTTGCCATTGAAAATGATAGAACATTTTTTGGACGACAGAAAGGAGGGAAACTATATATTTTCATTGTGCTTTAGTTTTAGTTTTTCGGAAAGAACACTTTTCATAGCACATTTTGACGGAAAAAATCGAGAGAGATTATATATAGTTTTATTGTGCTTTTAGTTTTTTTAAGCAAACACTTTTCATATCATATCATTTGGTGTTCGTATTTCGTGGTGCCGTATACTACTGTGGCCGAATCTTTTGGAGATTGATTCGGAGCCGGTTGAATCCGGAGATCAGGCGTGAAGTCTGTGGTTCATCTATTGAATCTTGAAGAAGCTCTGGGAGCATCGGAGATTGGCGAGAATAGGTAAAGCTTGGGGTAAGATTTTTACTATTTCGCAATCTGTACTTCTTTTCGATTAATAGAATAAAGCAGTAGGTTTAGGCCGTGGTTTTGGCTTAGGGTTATTTAGGACCCTAAGTTTTTCCACGTAAATCGTGCGTATCTTGTCTCCATTTTATTTTCACTGCACTACTTGTGGTTTGGTCAAATTGAATTAATCAAGAAAATTAACCAGCTTTTTATTTGATAATTTTTAATCGGTTATTCTTCTTAAAAACTGGTAATTTTTATCAAAACTCCTATTCACCCCCCCTCTAGGAGTAAATTAAATGCTTCCGCATAATTTCAATTGGTATCAGAGCTCGGTTGCTCTGTTTAGGTTTAACCACCTGAGTGTATTTCTGGGTATAAATGGACATGAACGCACCACGAGAGGGAGCCTCAAACTCGAGGCCACCCTTTTTCGACGGTAACGATTATCCGTATTGGAAGGCCCGTATGACCACACATTTAAGTTCCCTAGGAGTTAGGGTTTGGAGATCTGTTAGGTACGGCTATGAGGCCCCAACCATAGAAGATGCTACAACTAAAAAAATGAGGCCGAAGGAGGACACTGAGTGGATTTTTGCTGACAATGAGAGTTTTGAGGCAAACTCCAAGGCCTTAGGAGCCATCTATGGTGCTTTAAGTAAAACTGAGTTTAGTCGTATTTCTGCATGCACCACTGCTAAAGAGGCTTGGGATATTCTCCAAGTCACCCACGAGGGTACAAAGACTGTTAAAACTTCGAAACTCCAAATGCTTACGACACGTTTTGAAGAATTGAGAATGCAAGAAGATGAAACTTTTGATAATTTTATCACTAAGTTGAGTGACATCGTTAATTCCTTCCATGCTTTAGGAGAACCAATCCCAAATCTTAAAGTTTGTCAAAAGGTGCTTAGGTCCCTTCCCGAGAGATTTAAGGCTAAGGTAGTTGCTATCGAAGAGAGTGATAAAGTTGATGACATTCTTTTTGAGGAACTTGTTGGTAAACTTCAAACATTTGAATTGAATCATCTTTCGAAAAAACTTGCATTAAAGCCTAATAAAAGCATAGCTTTTAAAACTTCTAAAGAAGAATCCTCTGTGACACAAGAGAGTGACGATGATCTTGATGAAGAGGAGCTTGACTCTTTCGTTAAAAAATTCAAAAAATTTGTCAAGTTCCGTAAATCTGAAAATTTTCCGTCTTCAACTAGTAGGGGTAAAAATTATAATTATAGGGATAATGAAAAGAAATCTTTTATAGATAAATCCAAGAAACCCCTAGGTATACAATGTCATGAGTGTCATGGTTTTGGGCATATTCAAGTAGAGTGTGCAAACACTCTTAAAAAGAAAGAAGCCAAAGGGTACAAGGCTTCGTGGGATGATGATAGTGATGAAGGTAGTGATGGAGGTTTTGAACCCTCTAGATATTCTGTGCTTGTTGCCAACATTAACTCTCCCACATCCCCTAAAACAGTTGATCTTTCTACAACTATTAGCGATGATAATAAATATGTTTCGACTGACGAAGATTGTGAAAATAGTGAAGATGATATAGATTCTATTCATGAGGCCTATGATCAATTGTTTAAAAAGGCTGTCAAATTAGAAAAGAAAAAGAAGGAACTCATGAGTGTCATCGAAAGAGTTAGTGGTGAGAGGAACAAACTTAATGAGGACATCGAATCTAGGGACATTGAGCTTGAAAAATTAAAAACCTATAGCGCTAATCTGGCTGATAAGTTTGCCAAAATTGAGAGAGAGCGTATGGATGCCTTAAAAGCCCTTGAAGGGTCTAAGGATAGGATTCTTGAATTAGAGCATGACCTTAGGGAGGTCACTGAGGCTATAAAGCGTAATGAGTGTGGCGCAACCCGTATTGCCGAGATGACACGTACATTTAGAAATAGAAGCGGCTTAGGGTTCGGTGATCCACCTTCCCTGACACCTAAGGTCAATGAGTCCGCAAAAAGCGAAATCAAGTTTGTGAAATCTGAAACTGCTAAAAATGAGGTGATGTGCGATAAACCCGAATCTTCTACTAAATCTCCCATCACCATTAAAAAGGTCTACAATAGTAATCATGCACATGATAAGAAAACTCCTTTCATTTGTCACTACTGTGGTGTCCAAGGTCACATTCGACCTTTTTGCAATATTCTTAGAAAAGAAAATCAAAGAACCAAAGGGAATTCATTTGTATCCCCTGCTAATAAAAGTGATCGGTATGGTCAACCCAATGTGGGGAGACCTCAAGTTGTGCGACAGTCTCCCAAAAATAATAAAAATGAGAATTTTCAAAAGAAATTGGGTCAGTTGGCAATTCAAACTTCTCACCTCATCGAGGAAATTAAGAATTTGTCAACTTTGGCTAAAAATAATGGAGAGACTGATAAATTTGTTGAAACACCAACCACACATGGTCACTTCTTACGTGCGAACACTACAAGAAAACAAATTTGGAAGAGAGTCGACGTCGTTTGATTAAGTTTGGTGTTGCCTGTCATCCTAGTATGTTTTTTTTTATATATACACTTGTGAACATGTCTTTATAGTTATTTATTTAAAAAAAAAAAACCTTTCATTTTATTTTATTTATTTTGGTATATGCAAGTTTTAGGTTCATGATCTTGCATGTTGATGCTTTTATTTTTGCTCCAAATAAAAAAAATAAACATAATAAAAAAGGGGCTTAGCATATTTTTTTTTAAGGATGAGTAGTCATTAATGAGACTCATGTAGATGTACTTCTTTGGGAATGCATGCACGGTTCTTATTAACTCCACTCATGAGATGCTACTTATACCCTCTCTAGCCTAACTTTCCCGGATTTTTTAGCCCAGTCTTTCTGTTTTTTGCCTTGATTACTTATTTGATGTGGGTAAAATTTTTATATCGAATCATTTGTCTCGATGAGGAAATGAAAAATGAAAAATATAGCTAAAAAAAATTTACATGAGACAATTAATTATACCAATTTTCTGAGAAACCGTAAGTCACAGTGGACCTTCAGGAAAAGTTGGGTGTTCAAGGGCCGTTGCTTTTTTACCCAAAAGTTTTAGATATATGCCGGAAGAGGCTCAGGTAAACCC
The DNA here is from genome assembly GCA_963854785.1 of Vaccinium vitis-idaea. NCBI lineage: Eukaryota > Viridiplantae > Streptophyta > Magnoliopsida > Ericales > Ericaceae > Vaccinium > Vaccinium vitis-idaea. The sequence continues at coordinate 2,173,071 of OY978224.1, forward strand.
AAGTATTTTTTACCTCAAGTTGTTTAAAAAGAATAAATAGTGAGATTTGAATTACTTTTATACACTATATTATGTTCTCTAAAATTGTCATCTTCTCTAAATTTGTATCAGATTTGAATTAATTTTATACACTAAATTATGTTCTCTAAAATTATCATCTTATCTAAATTTTTATCAGTTCTGCGTTGAAATTTTTTAATTATTACTCTCTTCGTCCCCATTGTTGGTTATTTTTTGACACTTTTAATTTGTCCCAAAAAGATTAACCCTATTTAAAAGTAATGGAAAAAAATTGATCAGTTTACTCTTTTACTATTCTCTTTTGAAATTAATTACTTGATATAAGAAAAGGATATAATGATGTTCCTAAAAAATAGAGTAAATGACAAAAAAGATAATATATGTTGACAAAATCAAAAAATAATATTAAAATAAGTTCAAATCTCCAAAAGCAATTTTTTTTATTATTTGTTGATGGGCGAATGTATTGTTAGTTGTAGACTTGTAATTAGTGAGCTTTGAATCACAATCAAATGCATAAGAGCATCCTCCCAAAGGAACTTACAAATAGCGAAGGAAGGAGTTGCTCGCAACTATGAGAAAAATCTATACAAATTCAACAAAATTGACTAATCTTGCATTATTTTTGTATTTTGTAAGCTTCCAAAATTCTGTCATGATTTTTTATTTTTTAGATGCCCCTCATGTAATATCCCAAATTTTTAAAAATAAAAATTTGTGATATTTGTAAATACTAATTTTCATAATTTGGTTTTTACCCAATTTTGACTTTAGTTGACCATTTGCGGGTTTCTTTTTAAGATGATACTAGTGTGACTACTACGGTTGTGAGACCCGAATCAATCCGATACAATCACTTGGAGAGAGCATCGTATTGCGTTCCCAACTTTTGAGATTTTTCCAAATGATTCCGAGCACACGGTGACGTCGCCCTCGATTTTTTAGGTCAGTGCGAATATTTTGGTATTTTCTGAGATCGAAGCTCGGACAGTTCGAACACCGCTCAAAGTAAATTGTACTGCATTATATCATGTCGTGTTTCGCGCCTCACCCATTCCCCACGTCTGCTACCCACCACCTCTTCCATCACCTTATTCCCACTCCCACACTCCACCTCCTTCCACACTCCACCCATCACCTCATACAAAACCCACACTCCAACTCCTCCCCACCCATTCCATTTTCTCCACTAAACACCCTATATTCTCCTCCCCATTATTTTCAGCAGAATGAGAGAGAGAGAGAGAGAGAGAGAGAGAGAGAGGAGAAGAGAAGAGAAGAAGAGAAAAGAAGGAGAAAGGGGAAGAAAGAAAGGAAGAGGCCGGCTACCACCACCTCCGGCGACCTCCACCGCCACGTCCGACCACCATCTCCACCTCCTAACTTCACCTTTGCAAGTATAGCTCTTATCTCCCTCGTTTTTATCAATTTTGATCGAAAATATTAGTGTATTTATACTGGTACATACAACAGATTTCGTACAGGAAACTGGGTCACTGATTTTGGTCGATTTCACCTTCGTAACCTGTTAATTAGGTTTTGGTTCCGTCTTATGATATAAATTTCACTCAGAGATCTTTCTTTTGCCGCTGGAATCACTCAAATCCATTAAGGATTCGATTTACTATGAATTTTTGAAATCTGGTCTACAACCTGAAAATCTGCTCTGAGACAGATTCATGCAGCCACTGTATTTTTCTGTTTTCTCCCCTTTTGAGTACGAATTTGACTTCAACCCCTTCATAGCTTTTGAATTTCGTTTTGCTACGGAACTTTTGACACTAGAATCACTCCAAAATATTAAGAACTCGATTTATGGCGATTTTCCAAAGTTGGGCTGTTCCGTGTTCATTCGTTTTTGTGCAGACCTCTGTTTTGTACGAATTTTTAAGGGTAACCTATGGCCTTCAAATGTTCTGATTTTTGGACTAATTACTCTCCTTGGTGACTAGTATACGTGTGAATTTTCGTGGACATTGATTCTGAAATTATGCGGAAGCGTTTAATTTACTCCTAGAGGGGGGGTGAATAGGAGTTTTGATAAAAATTACCAGTTTTTAAGAAGAATAACCGATTAAAAATTATCAAATAAAAAGCTGGTTAATTTTCTTGATTAATTCAATTTGACCAAACCACAAGTAGTGCAGTGAAAATAAAATGGAGACAAGATACGCACGATTTACGTGGAAAAACTTAGGGTCCTAAATAACCCTAAGCCAAAACCACGGCCTAAACCTACTGCTTTATTCTATTAATCGAAAAGAAGTACAGATTGCGAAATAGTAAAAATCTTACCCCAAGCTTTACCTATTCTCGCCAATCTCCGATGCTCCCAGAGCTTCTTCAATAGATGAACCACAGACTTCACGCCTGATCTCCGGATTCAACCGGCTCCGAATCAATCTCCAAAAGATTCGGCCACAGTAGTATACGGCACCACGAAATACGAACACCAAATGATATGATATGAAAAGTGTTTGCTTAAAAAAACTAAAAGCACAATAAAACTATATATAATCTCTCTCGATTTTTTCCGTCAAAATGTGCTATGAAAAGTGTTCTTTCCGAAAAACTAAAACTAAAGCACAATGAAAATATATAGTTTCCCTCCTTTCTGTCGTCCAAAAAATGTTCTATCATTTTCAATGGCAAGTGCACCCATATATAGGCAAGAGAAGAAATGGTGGCAAACAAAATCTCTTTGATCTCTTCTCCAAATAAAACAAAATAAAATCTTTCAAGAACACCAATATTATTTAGTCTCTCTTTTGCCGTTAAAAAATATGCCTATACTTACCAAGATTGTGATCCCTTATGTAGGCAAGGGAAATGCCGCCCCTCACAAAAAAAAAATCTCAGTGAAGCTTTCCAAAGAAAAATTAATACTAATCTTTTAATGATACCCATATGGAAAGACATAAAAGGAAAAACCGTTTGTTGATATAAATATATGTATTATATGGACAACAAAATTTTCAGAGATTTAAAAGAAAATCGTTTTCTTGATATCAATATTTTTGTGAGTATGGAAAGCGAATTTCCGGTGAGTTAAAAGAAAATCATTTGATTGATATCAACACATATATGGAACACAAAATCTTCGGAGAGTTTTATAGAAAAAGAAAATGTGCAGAAATATAATCTATTTAAAAAAATATGCATGATATGTTGTGCAATGCATTTACCTCTCACACAAATAGCTTGACTTTGCAGCGGTCAAATTGGCACAGATAATGGGAGGAGCATCGAGCGACCAACTACCCCTTAAAAAAAAAAACTACCCATTACAGTTCAAAATAAATATACGAATGATGGTTTTTGTACAACCCCGGAAAGTGCCAAAATATCTAACAATCTCCCCCTTTGGCATTTCCGGGACAAAAACCAACTGCACTAAAACAAATCAAAAATTACAACTGAAGGAAACAAACACTAGCCTAAACTAGGTCTATCCAATGAAGCTTGAGTTGATTTTCCAATACCTGCAAAGACAGCTCAACAAAACAAACTATGCGACCAAAAGTATATGTTACGAAAAATATCTCCCCAAAGGAACAGTAGTACTCATAACCTCAAGACTCAACAACACCCGTCACTCCCCAACTTTGTCCTTAATATAAAAATTCTCCCCCTTTTTGTCACGGAAAAACAAAGGAATTGACGGTATCAAAGACACAAGCAACTAGAAAACATACGAGAGAGTGATATGATATGCAAGAACATGAATCACATAGGCCAGTGGCTATAAGAGAAATTCACCGAATAGAAATTTAAGACCATATCCACAGAATTTTAAACCATAATGATCAAAGATACCCTTTTTTTTTTGCTTTTTTTTTTATAAATAAAACAAAGTGGCAAGGCAACATATAATCCGAAGAACAAGTATTCAAAGATGAGGCTCAGACAATATGACAAAATTCGAGAGTGCATGAACAAATTTGTATTAAACCAATCCAATGAGAGAATTCGAAGATAGGTTGCAACACACAAGATGAATCTATGACAAAGTGAGTGTGTGACACGTCATAAGAAATTAAGATCACTATCCAAATATTCGTCAATTCTCATGTACCATTGGACCGTCAAGCACTCTCCCCCTAACGAAGTCAAACTAAGCACCCATCGATACTAAATATGTCCCCAAAAATATAAACTCCCCCTCAACAAAGGATATTTTTTGTTTTTATTTTTTATTTTTATAGATTCTCTTTTACCCCACTGCCGTTTGACGCGAACCTCCGGACTGGATAGAGCCGAATGGATCCGGTTACTAGGCTAGTGGTCCAATACGAATGTCTTCACAAGATCTATCCACCTTTTTACGCGAACATTCGGACTGGATAGAGCCGAATGATCCGGTTACTCAGTGAATGTCCGGATAGACATTTTATCTCAACCACAACAAATGTATTTTCTTTTTCTTTTCCTCCTTTTTTTTTATTTTTTATTTATTTTGCATAGCATGACATACAAAACTTTGTATCCAACAATGATGCCAAAATAGTCAATCGCCTAGGGAAAAGACAAGACACACCCAGGTGCATGAGAATCAACTTTCTCCAGAAAGGTACAGAATTACTGTCATACAAAAGACCGATGTCTTTTTCAAGTTGAAACTGACTTAGGCCTCAGAGTGTCTTCTCGTTGTGTACATCTTAGAGGACACTAACAGGTGGTTGGTTTTGCAGGCCTAAGTTTGGGAGAATTTAAATCAGATTCATCCCCTTCACACAAACCAGAGGACGAGTGAGATCACATCCTCACAAGCGGTGTGGTTCAATGGGTGGAAACATCAGAAGAAGAGGTGGTGGTGGAAGCATACGAGGCAGGAAGAAGTGATTATATAAACAAAAACGAGGATCTAAGAAGGTGTTTGGTCTCTGATGCACATGGCTTGAGGGACAAGGGGAGCCTGTAGTGAGCAACCACGGTCATTGGTTCGGCAATCATCGGATCGGATTAAATGAAATTATCCTAAATGTAGTGGCTCGGAGGTAAGCAAAACGACAGCGATGGAGGAGGAAGAGGGAGCGAGTTGGCGCAGGGGAAGGAAAATTACAGGATAGCTAGTAACAGAGTCCTTTTAGTACTAGATAGATCCATCCATAGATAGTAGATTTTGACCCATTAGCAAAATGCAAAATCGTGAAAATAAGCTGACACAAATTCTATAACCTATAAAAATAGTAGAGGTGGTACTTATTTTTCATTTAGATTTTATTCAACAATTCCAATTGAAAATGGGAATCCGAAACGGGAAAGGATCCTCTCTAATCTGAAATGTCCTATTGAGGTCTATTTTGAGCCTTTTTTTTAGTTCATTTTGATGATTGAGACCATTCATTTTTTAAAACTCCTCAAGAACATTAGTCATGCCTGCAATCGTGTTGATAAAATATCACTCACTATCATTTCAAAACACATTTTAAAAAACTGGATGTCTTTAGATTATGGGACAATATTGCCAACTTTAACATGCATGCCACGGTATGATTTTGAGGAATAGAGGAGATGTGATGTTATTTGAAATAGCTGGTTCAATTCTTCAATGTACTGAAAACAGGGCCGGTCCTAAAATTTCCAAGGCCCTACGCAAGATTACAAAATGGGGCCCTACATGTTCTCTATAAAAACAAAATTTAAAAAAATTACCTCCAAAATGAAAATGATTACTATAAAGATATAGAGCATATAATAGGTGTATGTTACTTCACATTTAATTAAATCGAATAGAGAAGTGTATTAAAGCTTCAACTAAATAATTTTCTTATTTTAGTCAAATAGTCGAGGGTTTAAAGAATTTTGAGTGTTTTGTAACATTCATATTGTGAATTAATTTGTTAAAGTACTTTAGTACACAATATGGCTCTATTTTGGCATAAAATCATGATGGGTTTTTTTATTAATAGAAGAAAAGGGCCCATTAGAGCCTAAATTAAGTAGTTCTTTTTTCATTATAATGCATTCAATCTAGTACATATTAGATCCGCATGTATTAAATCTAAATGGCTTTAAATGAATTAAGCCTGTAGAATTAAATTATCGACAATATAAAGTAATTCACGTATAGTTGTCCAATTTATGTTTCAAGTAAACAGATTGTTGCACAGTTGCACTGGTAAAGCACCTTGCTTTTCGTGGGTACTGTGAGTTCAAAAAGTACCTTCCGCTGGGCCGAAATTGGGGGCCCTAAGTGGCGGCTTGGTGGGTTTATGCCCAGGGCCGGCCCTGACAGAAAACAAGCATTTCAAGCATTACAAATTTACAACTCTGTGGCATGGTTAGAAGGACTTTTAGGTGGTACTTCAGGGGTGTTTGGACACCTCTAGCTTCTACGCGTTTTGACTAGATTTTTTGGAGGATGGGTGTTTGGTTATCAATTTTGAGAAAATATTTTCGGGATAATGCATTTTAAAAAGTGAGGAATAAAGATACATTATCAGAATTAGTCTTAGAGGAGCTTTCGCATTTCAACATTACAAGTTTGGAGGCCTAGAGCCTTTGCTAGGCTTGGGCAGCCCTGATGTCATGGTCTTCGAGATGAAATCCCGGGGCTTAGGTTATCAAATAGTATTATAGATCGTGAACCTTATATGGAAATAACTTGCTAAAAATTTACTCTCTGCTTCCCCAAATAATATTGTAGTATTTCATTCTGGATTGTCCCTCAATAAGTGTTCTTATTGAAACTTTCATGGGTAAAAGTTTATAAAATTATTTTGTCCTTTCGTAAATGTAACAGGTAAAAAGTGGATGATAATTTTGAAAAGTGAAGGGAAAAGTTGGAAAAAAGTTGATACGAAATATGTAGTGATGATGTTTATTTAATAAGTTGAAAACACAAAGCTACTCACTTAAAAAGGACAGAGGGAGTATCTATTACCAAACACCTTATAGGCATCCCTCTAAGTACCCCTTTTTTGTTTTCTCCATTTGTTAGTTTTGAGTCAATTTTCTTGTGAATTATTGATCTGCTTCGACTTTAGAGAGAAAAAAGAAAAGTAAAAATAAATATGAACAGAGCTAAATTTTTTAGAACAAGACTAAAATTAACACAAAAAATCTGTCTGTTTTGGGTTATTTTTGTTTTTGATGAACTTTTTAAAGATTTTGAACATAATTTTTTATTTTTCAAATTCCTCTACCAATAATTCACAATTAAACCCAAAACAAACAAATGAGGAAAAAATATGGATAAGGATCAGGGAAAAAAAAGTTCCAAAATGATTATTCAGTTCAAAACACCCCCCAAAATCTTATATATTATGGCAGAGCAACTTGTAACTTTCCCGTGGATAGCACGGGTTCATGCTAGTTTCAATTTATTCCTAAATCACATAACTTGACTTTGAGGACTTGGATCATAAAATAGTGGTGTCGAATCTCCTACGTTGATCCACTGGTTAGTGAGGTTTGAAAGGGAGGGAAGATATTGACCGTGGCGCCTGTGGTGGGTAGATGGTGAGGCGGCCACCATTGATGCAAATTGTAGTGGCCACTATTCACTAGAATAATGATACGTTCACTCCCCGCTAGACACTCCCATCCACACCCCAGCCACTGTTCACGTGGGGCCCACCACTTCACCCCAGGAAAAAAAAAACAAACAAAACAAAAGTCTGAAAAATTCAAAATCCCCAATCTTGGGTTTCACCAGCTGTTTTCGCGGCACCTTTGAGAGACAGAGAAGAGAGGAAGAAGATCGTGAACCACGACCCACCCTCCGACGCTCGACTGACCTTCACCACTGGCCTTCACCAGCGACTGCCCTTCACCGGCGACTGAATCGGCGGTCTCCCTCTCCGACTCAAGCCCAACCCGTCCGATTGAACCACGACGACGACACCCAGAAATCGGTCGACTCAACCAAGGTCGGTCTCTCTCTCTCTCTCTCTCACACACACACACACACACACACACACACATTGTCACAGGTAAGCCTCATCATCGGGCCGGCTCAGCCCGTGAACTTCTAGCCCAAGCCCGCCCATGGGCCGGGCTAAGCGGGCTTTTTTTTTGGAGCGGGCCGGGTGGGCCGGGCTATCTCTTAAAAGATGAAGCCCAAGCCCAGCCCATGGGCTTATCCTTGTAGGGCAGGCGGGCTATTTTTCGGTCGGGCGGGCGGGCTAGTTTTTAGGCGGGCGGGCGGGACTGGGCTATTTAGGTGGGCCAAAATACTTATTGCTTTTTTGGGCCAAGACTTAAGTTATTTTCACTACAAATTTCCAGTTTTTAGACTAAAAACTCTTTGCACTATAAATTAAATACCTTAAAATTAAGCAATAACTAATAAATTACAAATTATGTATTAAAAAAATGAACCAATACTTCATTCTCATCCAATATTGGTACTGAAAACAATGTCTCTGATTAGCACCCAATAAACTTCACAAATAAATTACCAACTCTTAGTACTATAAATTAAATACCTTAGAATTAAGCAATAACAAATAAATAGATAAATAGAGCAGCAAGAAAAAAAACAGATTAAATCAAATAAAGTAATTAGGAGAGAATAATGTTACTCCAGTCTCCAGATGAGCAGATAATGATTGGTGATGAACCCAAATGATGAACCCAGGTGATGATTCTAAATTTCTGATGAACCCAATTGATGAACCCAGATTGAATCCAAAGATTGAAAGTAACCCCCAAGATTGGTGATGAGTTTTCTGATCGCTGATACTTGATTATTCTGATCGATTTCGCCTTGGTTGAAAGTAACTCAATCGATTGAAACTTGAAAGTAACCCAATTGATTTCGCTAGAATCGCTACTGTGCTTGAGATTTTCAGATCTAATTGTTTGTGGAATGAAAAAGGTAGAGTAAAGACTTAATAGATGAGAAAAAAAAAGCTGTTGGGCAACGGGCAGATTCAACGGGCAAATATAACTTCTGAGTTCTGACTTCACCCACCGACTACTCCCTACTCCCTAGTCAATGTAGTCATTATTCAGTCTACTTTAAATCTGGGAAAGTGGGATAGTGGGATACTGCCAAGGGAATCCAATTTCTCGATGACTAATTAACTAAAGAGGGCTAGGGGTTTGGTTAGGTACAATGTGAACACCAAGTATATCACCAAGTATAATGATCTAGCCAATGATAGCCCTTGGATCCAAGTGGGGTTTTCAATGTTTTTAAAATGCCAAAAGAACCGAAACATTGAATCTATATCTGGTCATTTAAAAAAAAAAAAAAAAATCTATATCTGGTCTTGGAAATTGACGATCAGCATGCTGTTGGGTGTTGGCAGACTGTTGGGAGTTGGGAGGAAAATAATCAAGTATGCAAATTACAATTGTGCACTAAAGAAATTAATCAAGTGTACCAACTCTTACCGTATGCCTAGTTTTTTACGCATCAACTGCGTATTCGGGCTGATGGGCTGGGGCGACGGGCGGGCGGGCGGGCTGGCGAGAAAATATTTAGGCCCAAGCCCTGCCCATAGAAAATTCGGGCTGGGCTAGCCCGCCCATTTGGCGGGCTCGGGCAGGGTAAAAGCCCAGCGGGCCTAGCGGGCTTCGGGCGGGCCGCGGGCCGATGGGCCAAATGATGAGGCTTAGTCACAGGCACCTCTGCAATAGATGATTGAGTTGCATCTCATTGCATTCTTTCTTGTACGGACTCTATTTATGCAAGGATGTTTTCGTATCCCTTATGTTAAACCTAAAGCCAAAACTCTGCAGCTACATTGGAGTTTAATCTTTTGGAACTGAAAACTCCAAAAGGAAACTGGCTCAAAACTCTTCCAAACTAGTCCCCAGGTACCTGCCAAGTCTTCAAAAATTGTTGGAAGGAATGATTGTTTGAGTTGTTATTGTGAAAAAAATTGAAGCATTGACCACTGTTTAATTAGTTTTGCCAAGGAGCCATAATGACCACTGTTTAATTATGTACCAATGTCTACCTGGGATTGTTTTCTCACCAAAAAATTTTGCCACCAGATTGTTTTCTTACTGTATTTGTAAATTAGGGCACCAGATTTAGTGTTTTGTTACGTGCTAAAGTACGCGTATTATACTCACTTGTTCTTGTTTATTTTTAATCTGCAGGCGATGTTTCAGTTACCATCGCCACCATCGGTGATGTGTCCTATATCTTCCCAAATTGAAAGGGACGAAGAAATGGAAGAGGTATGGAGTGGAGACAACGTAGAAGAAGAAGAGGTTACGATTGGTTCTCCAATAAAGGAAGGTGGTGATGGTAAAGCGGCAATTGAGATTTCTGAAGATACAGTCGAGGAACCGAAGATGGGAATGGAATTCGATAGCCCCAACGATGCTTATTTTTATTACTCAAAATTTGCGAAAGAAAAGGGGTTTGCAGTGGCTAAAAGATCTTCAAAAAAGGGAAAATATGGAGTCTTGAGGCATGTAATGTTTGAATGCAGCAAACGTGGAAAGACAAGGCCTAAAGGAAACAACCTTACCAATCCACGTCCACAGGCAAAAATGGAATGTCCGGCTCACCTTAATATGTGTTTAACTCAGGAGGGAAAGTGAAGGGTAAGTCGGGTTATCTTGGAGCACAATCATGAACAAAGTCCGGGAAAGTCTAGATTTTTTAAGAGCAATAGGGTACTTGATTCAAGTGTGAAAAGGATTCTTGTGATGAATGACAAAGCTGGGATCAGGTTGAATAAGAGTATTGACTAACTTCAAATTGAAGCAGGTGGACCTGATAAGGTTCCATATTTGACGAGGGATTGCCGGAATTATTTGGATAAGGTTCGACGTTTACAACTTACGGAAGGAGATGCTGAGGCAATGAATCAATATTTCATGAGAATGCAAGCTGACAACGGAGACTTCTTTTATGCAATTGATTTGAATGAGGAGGGTCGATTAAGGAATGTAGTCTGGGCTGACGCAAGGAATAGGACAACTTTTAAGGAGTTTGGTGACGTTGTGACATTTGACACAACATACCTTGTCAACCGGTACGACATGCCTTTTGCTCCTTTCGTAGGCGTCAATCATCATGGTAGCTCGGTATTATTGGGATGTGGACTTATCTCCCATGAAGATACGGAGTAATTTTCCTGGCTATTTAAGAATTGGTTGACATGCATGTCGGGTCGTGCTCCCGATGCAATTATTACTGATCAATGCGCCGCTATGAGGAATGCTATAGAGAATATATTCCCCAATACCCGACATCAATGGTGCATATGGCATATAATGAAGAAGGTGCCTGAAAAGTTGAAAGGGTACGAAGCTTATGAAAAAATTAGTTACCGTTTTCGCTCCGTAGATTATGATTCACTGACAGTAGAAGAATTTGAGACTGGTTCGGATGCGCTCATCAAAAAGTACGAGCTTCAGAGTAACACATGGTTACATGGGTTGTATTTGGAGAAGAAGAGGTGGGTGCCGGCATTTGTGAAAGATGTGTTTTGGGCGGGAATTTTTTTTAAAGCATTGACAGTCACATGGGGCGTCCGACAGCGGTCCACCTTACCTACCTCTAGGTCCCTCAGTAGTGCTTGATAATTCAAATTTGGTTCCAACATAAAGAAAATAATTTCAACATCACATAATCTAACGAAATACAAGCTCCATAGTTGATATTCCATAGTATATTGTGATAACTACTGTAGAGACCGTACGTACGTAAGAGATTTTGAAATTTAAGAATTTGTTTCCTGTAAGTTTTCTCAAGTTGGAAAGATACTAAATGCATCACCTTGTGTAAGGTCAACTAATGTCCTCGAGTATTGCAAAGAAAAATAGCCGAAACCTCGACATTACTCCTCTATCAAAAGAGGATTTCTTACCACCACAGAACTCACAATACTAGAAAATCCGTGCACAAACATTTTCACAAACAGGTAATGGGCATTAGTTTTCATTGTCTAACTAGACTAGCAGTCTAATTTTCACAAAATATGGTTTTTACTTGCTCATAACAGGAGATAAGTTCATAACAGGAGAATCTTCACAGACAATATAATTAAACTCAATCGATCATGACACACAATATAATTAAACTCAATCGATCATGACACGAGGAAGAGTTTCATGTTTACTGACTTGAAGAGAAAAGAGAGTATAACATAAACACATTGGGACAGTATAAATGGAACTTCTGCATAATGGCAGCCATTAGTATCATTCATGGGTGCCTCAATGCCATGAAACAAACCTAACACAAGCACAGTATCAACCTAAAATCGGTAAGTACAAGCACAGTATCAAACCAAAACCGGGTTCAAAGAACTTCAATTTCAAAATCCTAAAATCGGTAAGTACAAGCACTTCACCTGTTCAATTACCCTAGTCGGACGTTGGAACCTAGTCGAAACAAGCAGAGAGAGAGAGAGAGAGAGAGAGAGAGAGAGAGAGAGAGAGAGAGAGAGAGACCTGGCGTCGCAAGCCTTGTCGTACATCTTCTTCGATTTGCTGTTGTCGGGGTGGTGGACGGGTTGGGCTTGAGTCGTGGTGAACTGGTGGTGGTTGTGCTGGGGGAGTGACGCCGGAGTTGGACTCGCCGGTGAAGGGCAGTCGATCGTCGAACGGTGGATCTGGGTCGTAATCTATCTTCTCTCTTCTCTCTTCTCTCTCTCTCTCTCTCTCGGCCCGCGAAAATGAGAGTGGTGCAGAAGATTTGGGGATTTTGAAAATTTCGGAATTTTTTTTTTTTGTTTTTTTTTTCCTGGGGGGTGAAGTGGGTGGGCCCCACGTGGGGGCCCACGTGAACAGTGGCTGGGGTGTGGTTGGGGGAGTCTCCGGGGGAGTGAACGTATCATTATTCCTACTACAATGGCCACAAAGGTGACCCAAAGGCGGCCACTACTATTAGCTTCTTTTTTTTTGTGGTCATTTTACTCTATTTTTTCAGAAGAGAATAGTAAAAGAGTAAACTGATCAATTTTTTTCCATTACTTTCAAATAGGATCAATCTTTTTGGGACAAATTAAAAGTGTCAAAAAGAACCAACAATGGGAACGAAGAGAGTAATAATTAAAAAAATTCAACGCAAAACTGATAAAAATTTAAATAAGATGACAATTTTAGAGAACGTAATTTAGTGTATAGAATTAAGTCATATCTCTCTATTTTTTTCTTTTTAAACTACTTGAGGTCAAAGATACATGGGTTTACCTGAGCCTTTTCCGGCATATATATATATCTAACTCTTCCCGAAGGTCCACTGTGACTTACGGTTTCTTAGAAAATAGGTATATTTACTCGTCTCATAAGAATTTTTTTTTTTTTGGCTATGTTATTACATTTTCATTTCCTCTCATCGAGACAAACAATGCGATATAAAAATTTAACCCAAATCAAATAAGTGAGAATCAAGACAAAAAAACAAAAAGATTGCGCTAAAAAATCTGCAAAAGTTAGGCTAGAGAAGGCATAAGTAGCGTGCCCTTCTTTAAAGTACATAACGAACTCTAGAAAGGTACGTAATTACGATCACACAAAAGACTAATGTCTTTCAAGTAGAAATTGACTTGGGCCTCAGAGTGTCTTCTTGGTTGTCTATGACTTAGAGGACACTAACAGGTGGTTGGTTTTGCAGGCCAAAGTTTGGGAGAATTTAAATCGGATTCATCCCCTCACACAAACCAGAGGACGAGTGAGATCACATCCTAACAAGCGGTGTGGTTATGATGGGTGGATACATCAGAAGAAGAGGCGGCGGCGGTGGAAGTATACGAGGCAGGAGGAGGTGATTATATAAACAAAAACGAGGATGTAAGGTGTTTGGTCTCCGACACGCATCTTGGAAGATTGCGGGACAAGGGGTCTAGTAGTGAGCAATCACGATGATCGATTTGGCAATCAACAGTTTTGATTAAATGGAATTATCCTACATGCAGTGGCTCGGAGCTGAGCAAAACGACAGCGATGGAGAAAGGGAGGGAGCGAGTTGGCGCAGGGGAAGGAAAATTACAAGATAGCTAGTGACGGAGTCCTTCTACCAGATGGAGCCATCCATAGATAGTAGATTTTGACCCATTAGCAAAATGCAAAATCGTGAAAATAAGCTGACACAAATTCTATAACCTATAAAAATTGTACAGGTGGAACTCATTTTTCATTTAGATTTTATGCAACAATTCCACTTGAAAATGGGAATCTAAAACAGGAAAGGATCCTCTCTAATCTGAAATGGTCCTGTTGAGGTCCATTTTGAGCCTTTTTTTTTAGTTCATTTTGATGATTGAAATCGTTCATTTTTTAAAACTCCTCAAGAACATTAGTCATGCCCGCATTCACGTCAATAGAATATCATTCACTTTCATTTCAAAACACATTTTTAAAAACTGGATGTCTTCAGAGATTGAGACAATATTGCTGACTTTAACATGCGTGCCACGGTGTTAAAGACGGGGGTATCAGTGTGATTTCGAAGAACAGAGGAGATGTAATGTTATTTGAAATAGCTGGTTCAATACCTCATTGTACAGAAAACAAGCATTTCAAGCATTACAAATTTACAATTCTGAGGCCATGGCTATAAGGGCTTTTAGGTGGTCTTTCAGGTGTGTTTGGACACGATCTTCTACGCGTTTTGGACTGGATTTTCGGAGGATGGGTGTTTGGTTATCAATTTTGAGAAAATATTTTCGGATAATGCATTTTAAAAAGTGAAAAATAAAGATACATTATCAGAATCAGTCTCAGTCTCAGAGAGAAGCTTCATTTCAACATTATAAGTTTGGAGGCCTTAAGCTTTTGCTATAATAGCTTTAAGGCCTGGGCCGCCCTGGTCTTATGGTCTTTGAGATGAAATCTCGGGGCCTAAGTCGTCAATATTATAAGTCGTGCACCTTATATGGAAATAACTTGTTAAAAACATACTATCCCTTCCCAAATAATATTGTAGTACTCCATTTGGGACTCTCACTTAATAAGTGTTCTTTTTTTTTTTTTTTTTTTTGAACAGCCAAAAAAGATATTTTATTAATCTTTAGAAACTCATTACAAAGATTAAAAGGACCAAGACAGAAGGCATCACAATGCGGGGAGACATCCAACTAGGTTGGCACCCCACCCCGCGACAATCATATGCCGCCAAGGACCGAAAGGTTAACAAAAGGTCAACCAACACGAAACAAAATCCAAAAGTTTGCAATTACATATTTGATCCACCCTATATTCTTCAAGATCAGAGCATCCTCCAGAGTAGCAGCTGGCAGAGAGGGAGATCAACAGAAGATAGACCGCAAACATTAGCAACCAGAATTCCGTAATCCAAGTGGAACACCTGAGTTGTCCAGAAAATATCCAAGCTGTTCCCAGGAGATATAAAAGATTGTGCTTTTGTAGAGTAAGACAGAGAATGAGATCCACCAAATCGCAAATTGTAGTAAATAGGTGTATTGATCCCTTTACCTCAGATTTTAACAGCAACAGCAACATTATACCCACACAAAGTTAAAACTAAATAGGTGTATTGATCCCTTTACCTCAGATTTTAACAGCCGGATACTGAAAATTTATATATAAAGCTATAAATGAAATCGTCAATTGAGTGGCTATCTCCACAACCTCCTTTATTTGTTTTCACCCAAAGGGCAATTCTGATTTTGATTGCTTCAGGAACCTCTTCCCACACAAGCGCTGTAGTGCAGTGCCCTCGAAAATGAAAGCATTTCTTATGTTCCAGATTGACCACATGACTGCATACAATCCCAAATGATCTTCTTCTTTTCATTCATACTCCGATTGTTCCATCCCATCAGTAAATCCACAACAGATTTCGGGGTTACCCATTGAATTCCCCACCATTGCAAAATGTTTGTCCAGACATCCCATACCATATCACATTGAAGCAATAGGTGATCTAGGATTCCAATACCAAACCACAGAGCTTACATACAGCATCTTGAGCAGTATGAATCACACCAATATTTAGTCGATACTCTGAAGTTTTTACTCTTCCCAATTGTTCTAGCCATCCAAAGCATTGGACTCTATAGGTTGCCACATTTCTCCAAATTAGATCATAAGCTGCATTTGTCACAAAAGCTTGAGGTCTGGCTAGATCATAGATTGATTTTACTGAAAATTTATTTGAGTTACAGCATTTCCAGATAATAACATATTTGGCTCCATTGTTAGCCCTTACCCCAGAATCCTCCAAAAGATGGTGCTATTCAGCTAAGAAATGATCATTTTGAAAAGTTTAATGGGTAAAAGTTTGTAAAATTATTATTTTGTTCAACCGAGCAAATTATGAGAATCATGGATCTACGTAAGCTAGAGGTGGTATGAACCTTAGCCCGGGCCTCTTAGTTAAATTGAAGTAAATCTCTGTAGTTTTAATCTTAAATTTGAAAGCCGTAGTCTATTATTCACCAGGAATCAAGAAATCAACAAGGTTTGGCTACCGATAACTAAGAAAAATCGTTGTTAGACTGACAAGCCATTTCACCCCATCAAACCATTCCTTGTGGTTCAACCTCGGACTTCCCAAGTTATACTTGCAAATGACTACCAAGGCCTACGCTTCGGGCTAATCACTTTGAGATACAATATTTGGTCGCAAAAACTCCACTTTTACCCATTAATTTTTCAAAAGGGTAAAATAATACTTGTACAAACTTTTACCCATTAATTTTTCAAAACAAACACTTATTAAGGGACAATCCAAAATGGAATACTCTACTATAAAAAAGGGACGGATGGCGTAATAAAATTATCCAAAGCAAAATGTAAATAGGTTAAAAGTATGTTTATTATCTCTTTTTTTGTTTGAATTTAGTTTGAAAAAGTTAATTTGAAAGTCTCCCAGAATATCAACAGGCCTTGAGTTCATGGAATGAATCTCTCCGTTTATGTCTCTTGGAAGGTGTCAAATGCGGTGGCCGGCAGAAACAGGTCAACTGAAAAACCTAAGGTCCTTTTTAGTGAGTATACTCAAATTTCAGGTGCCATCCCTCCTTGTACAACCTTATCGTTGTCGTTGCTAGCTGTTGAAATGTTATATCCATCTCAAAACCAATTGGCAATGAGTGGAGATGTCTCATCATATACTAAGTGATCATCATTCCACTTCTAAGCAATGTGAGATTCTATTACCTTAACACTAGCTTGGTTATCCTTGACTGATAATCGATTTAGGGGTAGTCTTCCGTCCACGATTGGTTTCTTGCTCCCTCACCTTGAGATCCTTCAGCTAAGCAAAAACCAGTTTAATGGTCCACTTCCAATTTCAATATCCTACTCTTTACATATGGAGCAGCTCTAGTTGGGTAGCAACAATTTCAATGGAAAAGTAACAATTGGTTTCGGAAGCCTACACAACCTCAGTATGAAAACAATTTTAAAATTAGGGGTCTGAATCATCTGATGGAAACTTGTATTTGCAGCGAAATTTCTTTCAAGGATCTATTCATTCATCAATGGAATGCTTGAGAGGTATTCAGAATTTGGACCTTTCTCACAACAACTAATATTGTTTCAAAATTGTTGAAAACCTCGCAACATGCGTAACTCTCAGCATTACCAAAACAATAATGTTGAAAACCTCACATCACGCGTAACTCTCAGTTTTACGAACAAGAGTTGGTAGGAAGAAGCGTGTAAAACATACCACACAGATTTACCAACAAAATCCCTGCACTAAAGGACAAAATAACATACACGAATGGGACACCCAGGAAAAACAACATTAGTCCGAAAACAACTAAAGTAATCTGTAAATAACATGAACAGTGTAGCTAAAATTACACAACCACCCCTCTGCCAACCCAACCACGAACGAACACACAATCAAAACAGGGGCGTTTCCGGTACTCCAGGCCAAAAATGGCTCCACACTACAGTACCCAGATCAATTCTCTTATTATACCAGGTGGTGGATATGCACAAACATTTTTCACCAGAAATGTGAGACCAAGCTGTATGAAATCGCAGTTAAAAAAAAAATCAAAAAAAGTTGTATGAAATTCTTTGCCCTATGCTCAATTATTTCTCTGACCTACATTTCCTCATCACCTATAACTTTTATCTCTATTCTCAAAATCTTAACGCAAATTGAAAGGATAAGAATTGGCCTTCTTGTTGCTTTTGTATTGAAATGTAAGAAGATTTACCAAAATCTACAAAGCAAGATCGAACCAGATATCATCTAAATTTCAAAGATTTTCCCGATTTTTTTCTAAGGTTATTTTGAATTAGGACAAGACAAGAAAATTGGTAGCAACAAGGAAACCAATAAAGTATTCAAATCTACAAGAAAACAACTTGTGAGAATCAATTATTTATAAGCCGGTGATGCTTGGTTGGAACCCAAGCGGGTACCAAGCAGAAGCTCGAGACATAGTCAAGATTTTTGCATAGTGAGAGCGGGCTATATATGTGGAGTAGTGGCGGGGCGGTGATATAATTTGATGATACATATATTTTTTCCAATGTAATAATACGATTGTTTTTTAATTATAGCAGGGGTGACTGACGCTCCTAGCCACCCCTGGCTCCATCCTTGCCTCTCAGAGAAGTTATACATTTTGTGCTTGATCATCAGTGCTAATTTAGTATATACACAGTATACTTATTTTATTTATTTATTTATTTTTTTGATCAGCGAAAATGGTGGGAGGGGGTGACCAGCGTTGCAGACTCCCTTGGGCGTGACCATACGGGCTCCCGACCCGCCTGTGGAATGTCCGGTTCGAGCCATAGCTACTGTCCGTGAGAACAGGCCGTCACCACAGGCACCACCGTGTGAACAGAATGGCAGAGGGCCCTCCACGGCACAGGGAGAGCTATGTCCAGCACCAACTGTCCACCCAAAGGGTGTAGTTGGGGCACGCAGGACTCGAACTCCAGACGTGGAGGTAAGTGGACACACTTGTGCCACACACCCCGGCCATCCTGGCAACCACCTCGGTGGTCACAGTATATTTATTTGGCAAAAACAACTGTCTGATAAACAT
Source organism: Vaccinium vitis-idaea (assembly GCA_963854785.1). NCBI lineage: Eukaryota > Viridiplantae > Streptophyta > Magnoliopsida > Ericales > Ericaceae > Vaccinium > Vaccinium vitis-idaea. The sequence continues at coordinate 2,191,994 of OY978224.1, forward strand.
CGCTTTCATATAGAAGGTAAATTAATGAATATATGCATAATTTATATTGTCTAGCTAATGCATGAAACGAAGTGATGTCTTGTTTTTCCATATCAGGGAGTCATTTTTCTTGTTTGCCAACTGCCAAGTATGAAAAGTAGGAAAGAAAATACTAGGAAAGACTAGGAAAGTTCCTACTGGCACACTATTGAAATCATTACCCTTTCTCTTTTTTTCCAAGTCATGTAAAAGAAGAAAAGAAAATGACTCCACTATCTAAAAGTGTTTCTCTCTTCTCTGTTTACTCTCTCTCTAGAAAACGATGGGGAAAATGCCAGAAAAAGAGCACCCAGTGAAGACGGTCGGATGGTTTTACCTTTTTCTTTTTCTTCGTTGCTTTTTGTGATTGCAAGACAACCCATTGTGGGTTGCGAGGAAGAAGAAGAAGAAGAACAAAGACCATTCATCACGTTAGAACATTGAATCGACAATTTCATTCACTTTAATGCCCCATTTCCTTGCTTTTTACTGTTACCTTTATGAATTGGGGGATCCTGCCGTGCACTAGGTGCATGGCACCGGGCCCATTGTGGGTTGCGAAGAAGAAGAACAAAGACCATTCATCACGTTAGAAGATTGAATCGACATTTTCATTCACTTTAATGTCCCATTTCCTTGCTTTTTACTGTTACCTTTACGAATTGGGGGATCCTGTTGTGCACTAGGTGCATGTCACCATGCCCATTGTGGGTTGCGAGGAAGAAGAACAAAGACCATTCATCACGTTAGAAGACTGAATCAACAATTTCATTCACTTTAATGCCCCATTTCCTTGCTTTTTACTGTTACCTTTACAAATTGGGGGATCCTGCCATGCACTAGGTGCATGACACCGTGTCATGCACCCATCCAGCCGTCCATTGCGAAAATACACGGCTCGAATCAAATCCAAGCAATGGACGGCTGGATAGAGTGCATGACACAGTGCCATGCACCTAGTGCACAACAGGGACCCCTTTCATACCTTTACCAGGTTTTCCTTTTTCTGTTTTTTTCTTTTGCTTTATACTACTTTCCTGTTCCATATTTTTCCTCTGCTTTTTTCTGTTTGTTTTCCCCTCTTTTTTCCTTCTTTCCTTGGAGGTCACGGGTTCGACAAAGTGTGGTGGATAAAATGAAATCATCAGGAAAAACAAGTAATTGATAACTAATTCTTCCAGAAAATACTTCAAGTATCAATTAATGGAATACTTCAGGTATCCATTATTTTTTCCCCTGGAAAATGATACTGTGGGTATCTGTAAAATATAAGTACTTTAGATACTTTTAATTACAAAAAAAAAATACTCCAGGTCTTAGGGGTACATTACTTCTGGTAGAATACCCTTTCTGGTTAGAGAGTCGTGCTGATAACATGACATAAACTTAAGACAAAAGATAAAGAAGGTGCTTAAACTAGAGCAAATATTGAGACAAGATATATGTATTAAGTCAGTTCTTCCTGAACTATTAAGATCGTCTTCTGGACTGATCAAATCTCATTACCTTTAAAATTTCTTATTCCACGGAGTTTTCTCTGGATTTTTGAATGAATAAAACTAACTGAAGACCCAATGTATAGATGAAGTTCCAGGGATCTATCCTTGCAAATAAGTTATGATGAGGGGATGTGGTGTAATTAACCCTACTATTTTTAGTCGCCCACAGTTCATTCCAATCAATTATTTATAATACAGTATATTAGATTACTTTTTTATTTTTGATGAACTTTTTTTAAGTTTTAATCATTATTATTTTTATTTTTTTTATTTCAACGCGAACCAACAATCCGCAACTAGTTAAAGTTCCAAAATGATTATTGAGGCCAAAATTAGCTCAAATTAGGCCGCAATTAGCTAAATCACAAGACTTGACTTCGAGGACTTGGATCACAAAACTAACAAATTCAGTGGTGGTGTCGAATCTCCGATGTGGATCCACCAGTTAGTGAGGTCTAATCGATAAGAAATCTAACCCAATAACTTTGATCTCGGTGTCTTTGGCATTGATTGGGTGGTTAAAGAAAGATATCGAATGTGGTGCCTGTGGTGGACAAAATTAGCTCAATTGAACTTCGGTAAAAGCTTAATCAAATATTTTATGGCAGTTGTGATGTGTGAGCAGTTATAATGTGATAATTTTTTAAATCAAGATCGAGAATGTGAGCCAGGTTCGAAATTTGTCTGCACCCCGAGACCTTTAATAGTTATAGATAGATATTTATTCAAATTATTTATTTTACACATCCAAAAAGTACATTTTAGTAAAAAACCAATTTCATCAAAAGACGAACTACTCATTTTTTCTTAGACAACAAATATGATTTTACACTCAGACTACCCATTTGACAATATAAAAGACGATTCATTTGCATGTCTAGCTACGTCGAATCCGACCAATGTTTTAGAACTAAAATGGGGTCGTCCAACATGGAGTAATAAGGTCCATAAAGAAAGGAACGTGGTATACTGAGACGCTTTGGTTTGAGAGGAAGTGTCGTTTAAAAGAGAGAAAAATGGCGCACAAATACAAAAGTGGATAGGGAATCAACTTGAGGGATGGACTTAGAGCATTTAAGTTCCAAACTTCGCAATCATTGGGGTCAGGCCGTAAGAGTTTTTTTGTGTGGATTCTTTAGGCTCGGTGTGGATAGCCTGTCATTGAATGGTTGGGAGAGGGGATCTAGTTAAGATGCGCACAAACTAGCTCGGACAATTTGACTGCCAAAAAAAGGGATTTTGTTTTGACGTAACAAACAAAATTAAGGTCCTTCTGGAAAATAAGATGGGCTCGTCCAACATGTAAATAAGGTCCATAAAGATAGGAACGTGATATACTGAGACCCTATGATTTGAGGGGAAGTGTCGTTCTATAGAGAGAAAAATGGGGCAAAAATACAAAAGTGGATAGGGACTCAACTTGAGGTGTGGACTTATAGAGCATGTGCACCGCCCAGTAGTAAAAAAATGCTAGTGAAAAGTGTACATTTTTTCAATTATCTACTCACGTATCTTTCAACACTCTACCACTACTATTTATTTTACATATCATCTATTAAAATATTTTTTTCCTTTCCTTATTTCCTACTTTTAGTGTCGGGCTAAAAGTACTAAAAGTTGGATAATTTAAAAAAAAAAAAGAGTTTTGGTTATAATTTTTTACTTTTCTATTTCTTCTTTTGGGTAAATACTTTTCTGATTTCTCTCACCAAGACGAAACAATGATCCATAAATTTGATGCAAAAATTGCAAACGCAAAAGAAATTTGAATAAAAACAAGACTCAAAACGCCAAATGAATTATTTTGGGAAATTACCCTGCCACTAGATATTTCCAACCAAGTTGAACTTGGACCTTCATGTTACATGGAGTAATATATATGACGGTTCAAACATAATTGAGAGCTCAAACCACATATGAAGATAAGTTCAGTAACCAAATCTCTCTCAATTGATCATCTCCTAGCCATATTTCTCTCCCTCATCCCATTCCTTCAAATCAAAGCCCTTGCCTTCGACACACAGACCTCCCTTAGTCTTAGTAACACCATTAATGTTGCTAGCAACGAGACTGATTTCCATGCATTATTGGCCATCAAGTCAAATATTTTTCCTAAATCTCAACAGGTCTTGAGCTCATGGAATGAATCTCTCCATTTCTGTCTCTAGGAAGGTGTCAAATGTGGCCGCCGACACAAACGGGTCAGGATTCTAAACCTCACGTCTAGAGGTCTGACGGGTACTTTGTCTCCTTATATTGGAAACCTCAGTTTTCTCCGGGAAATCAGCCTCTCTAACAACACTTTTACAGGTGAAATTCCCACTGAACTCGGTAATCTTTTCAGGTTACAGTATCTGGCTATGGGCACTAACCTTTTTGAAGGGAAGTTTCCAACAAGCCTATATCGTTGCTCGAATCTCATGGTCCTTGTACTAAGCACAAACAAGCTAGTTGGAGAGTTCCCGAAAGATGTCGGTTACTCAATGCCGACACTCAAAACACTCAGTGTTCATCGAAACAATTTGACGGGAGGAGTTCCTCTGTCGATTGGAAATCTTACTTCCCTAGAAGAATTTAGTGCAACTCGCAATCCGCTTGGAGGAAGTATCCCAAATGTTTGGGGTCAACTGAAAAACCTGAAGTACTTTAGATTGGGTTTCGCTCAAATTTCAGGTACCATCCCTCTTTCCTTATACAACCTATCGTCGCTAGTTTGGTTATCCTTGACTGATAATCGACTTAGCGGCAGTCTTTCGTCCACATTTGGTTTCATGTTCCCTCACCTTGAGGCCCTTCAGCTATATGACAACCAATTTAATGGTCCACTTCCGTTTTCAATATCCAACTGTTCACATATGAAGCATCTCGAGTTGATTGGTAACAATTTCAATGGGAAAGTAACAATTGATTTCGGAAGCCTACATGACCTCTGGCTATTAGGCCTATCTGGAAACAATTTTGAAACTAGGGGATCTGATGGACTAGCCTTCCTTAGTTCTTTGACCAATTGTAGCGAATTGAGCGTGATGGACATGCAGGGTTGCCAATTTACAGGGGAATTACCAGACTTAGTGGGCAATCTGTCCATCTCTCTCTTTCGGTTTATGTTAGGTGAAAATCAGTTGTATGGATCTATTCCTTCAACAATAGGGAACCTTGTGAATCTGGAATCCTTAGGCCTGTATAGTAACCTATTCACAGGCTCGATTCCCAGTAGCTTAGGTCATCTTCATAAGATTCAAGGGTTGTATTTAATGAACAACAATATCTCAGGTGAAATTCCAGAGTCAATTGGAAACTTGTCATTGCTTAATGAACTTTACTTGGGGAAGAACAGACTAGAGGGAGCCATACCCGCGAGTCTTGGAAATTGCCGGATTTTGTTATTACTAGAACTGTCTGAAAATAACCTTAATGGGAGTATACCAAAACAACTTTTGATGGTCTCTTCTCTGTCAATATTATTGGATCTATCTCGAAACCATTTGTCAGGATCCTTGCCACCTGAGGTTGGAAACCTAAAAAATTTGGGCGAAATCGATATATCCCAGAATGATTTGTCCGGTGAAATTCCTAGCACTCTTGGTGGCTGCAGTAGCCTTGAAAACTTGTATTTGCAGCGAAATTTCTTTCAAGGATCTATTCCTTCATCAATGGAATCCTTGAGAGGTATTCAGAATTTGGACCTTTCTCACAACAACCTATCAGGTCCAATTCCAAGATTCTTAGGGACTTTGTTCTTGAAGAATCTCAACTTGTCTTTCAACAATTTTGAAGGAGAGTTACCAACAAAGGGTGTTTTCACAAATTCAAGTGGAATATCCGTAGCCGGAAATTATAGGCTTTGTGGTGGCATCTCTGAACTACAACTACCTCCGTGCACCACGAATAAGTCGAGAAACAAAATGTCTCTTTCTCAGAAGTTAGGAATCACAGTAGCTTCGGTACTCATCGGAGTAACTGTTGTATCATATTTTGTAGTATGCTTGTTCAAGAAGAAAAGAAGAAAAAACAAACCTCCAGTTTCTTTGTTGAAAGATTCATTCTTGAAAGTCACATATGGAGAACTTCTCAAAGCAACTGAAGGTTTCTCTTCGACGAATCTGTTTGGTTTTGGGAGTTTTGGTCATGTGTATAAAGGTATTATTGACCAAAATGGGGAGTTAGTTGTTGCGGTCAAAGTACTTGACCTTCAAACTCGTGGTGCCACAAAGAGTTTCATGGCTGAGTGTGAAGCCTTAAGAACAATTCGACATCGAAACGTGGTTTCGATCATTACTTGTTGTTCTAGTGTGGATTATCAAGGGAATGAGTTTAAAGCTCTAGTTTACGAGTTCATGCCGAATGGAAGTCTAGATAATTGGTTGCATTCAAATCCAACAGAAAATAATGGGAAACGTGAGTTTGTGGGACTCGATCTTATTCAAAGAATAGACATTGCCATTGATGTGGCTTGTGCACTGGATTATCTTCACAACCAATGCGGAAGGCCAATTATTCACTGCGATTTAAAGCCGAGTAATGTCCTTCTTGACAGTGACATGGTTGCCCATGTTGGAGATTTCGGTCTTGCTAGATTTCGTGCGGAGTTCACCACTCCAAGTACAAGTAGTTCAACTGCAATAAGGGGAACGATTGGATATGCAGCTCCAGGTAACAACCAGCTCCACGTACAATATGTAACTGCACAATTCAACTGTTATTTTTATCATATACTTTTGGACATGTTGAAATTAGTTAATTTTTAATATGCAAATTTTAGTTTTACATTCTAATGTATTTGGCTCATTAGTTTCACATTTTTGTCATATCGGATACACCTTTTTTGGGTTGAAGTTACATATAGGGGTTTATGGAACACCCCACAATAGTTACGCAATTTTTATGTTTACTTATATATTTTTTTGTGCTAGTTTCACATTTTTTTGGTGTGAGTTAGCCAATATTTTGGTAACCAAAATTTTTTCGTTTCCAATTTTTTTGAGAAGTATGGCATAGTGTTCTCCGTTTTATATTATATAATACCTCAAATAGCGTAATGAATTTGAAAGCAAGTTTTTTCTTTTCTTTTCGAGTATTTTTGTTATTTGAAAAAGGATCCTTTGGCGTTTAAGTTTGAATTTCACAATGATAAAAAAAGAAAGTTAAAATTTTATAAATTGCAGAGTATGGTCTCGGAAGTGAGATGTCAACTAGTGGAGATGTTTATAGTTATGGAATTTTGTTGTTGGAGATGATAACAAGGAAGCGACCAACTGACAAAATATTTGAGGCAGACCTTAATCTTCATAACTTCGTAAAGATTGCCTTCCCTGGGCGGGCCATGGAGATCGTAGACCCCATGCTCTTAACCGAGGAGAACCATGGGAGCAAAATGGTGGAATATCTGATCCCCGTTCTAAAGATTGGTTTGGCATGCTCCGCAGAGTCCCCATTAAACCGAATGAGCATAAATTCGGTACTCCACGAGCTTCATTTGGTCAAGAACAACATTCTAAAGGTAAGCAACTGATCTAACTCAAAATTTTGGAAGTGCATCCTTGTATGGTATTGATCCTTCTCTTTTTCCTTACATTAGCTTTGATCATAGTTTCCATGGTTTTACCTTGCGACAGAGACATGGATAGCTAGGCAATGTTTGATAACTCCCAGTGTTTGGATCAGCATATGCGCACATTGACTAATCTCTGGTGGACCGCTCTTACTGTCTACTAGACGATGCTGGAAGCAACGAAGAATACAATCAACTTGCCAATGCCCCCCATGGTCCTGCAGTACGGGTGTATTAAACAAGAATCGTTGTTATTTATGTACTGCAGGAATTATATGTTAGGAATAAATAAAAGATATTTGGTATGTTTCTAAGTATGTATTTGACTTTTCTTTACCTGTTGAGTTTGCCCCATTTATATTTGCTTACTTTTTTTTTGTAATCACATCTTCTCATTTACTGTATCTTTTTATTTTTGGAACAAAAAAGCATGTATTGTCTATTAGGGTTTTTTTTTCCCCAATTATTTGTATTCATCTTAAATACCTCCTCTAACCCAGATTGCTGATTCCTAATTTAATTTAAAAGCTTCAAGTTCGTGTTTGCGCTTACGCTCATGCACCGCATGTAGCCAGGCCTGGCCCTTATTAAAGGTTGTAGACCTAGGTTTGGGGCCAAAAAAATAGCCCGTTTTTAGGGCCCCTAGGTTAGTATAGATAAAAGTTGAGAATAAAATGTCCAATAAATTGCACCAAACAATGTTAGAGATCCTTCAAGTTCTAAAAACAATTAGGCCCATTTTCTTTTTTAGGCCCAACTTCCCTACTCAGTTTAACTGAATTATTGGGTTATAATTTACCAGTTAAGAGGAAAAACGTCAAAAGAAGAAAAAAGAAAAAGAAAAAGAAAGAGCAAGTTTTTAGTTCAATTAGCATTGCTACTATGTTTACAATTGTGTTATTAATGGTACAAATATTGTACTAAGTTTTAAAAATTCGTTTTTTAGTTAGTGTTGTTAAATTTAATTAAACCGAGTCTTTGATTCTAAATTTTGACTAAATAAATCACAAATGTGAATGAAGAACACGTTTATTACATGATGTAATCTTTATTAATAATAATAATAACAGTAAAATTTATTTTTAAATTTTATCTAATAAAATGCATAAGGCCCCGCATATTATAAGTTCGTCTACGACCCCGTATTTCTTATGGTCGGGCCTGCATGTATCTCCTAGGGCCCTGTTCAGTTACACAAAAAGGATAGAAAATTGACCTAAATAATTTCGAGTGTGTTTAGTTACCAAGAAAATTGTGTAACTCTCAACTTCAACTTTTTCACCGCAAAACACTTTCTACAAAATTACGTTCTTTTACAAAAGGAGGAATACAAAATTTTCAGCAAAACTTCGTCAACATAACACACGGAAAAAAAGGAGGAATTCAAAATTTTCAGCAAAACTCTTTGTTAACACAACACCCATGCGAAAAATAAATTTCCTTTTCCTACGATTCACTTCCTTTCTCTTTTTCCGAGAATTCATTTTCCATACAACGTTTCCAACCACTAACGGAGCCTAGGTGTAACTGTTGTCCACCGATTTCCCCAAGGGACAGGAGAAACGGGAGTGGCCAACACCGGGTGGTGTAGAAGATGCGAGGGCGTGCCAGGAGAAATGTATCTCCAAGAGAAATGTAGAAAAGCGCCTGAATATACTGACTAACTTCTTTCAAGCAATTGAGAAACTCGAGCTAAAGTTACAAGGGTTCGTGGGGCCTTGAAAAAGGACTTCCACACTTGAAGAAAACTGCGTAAAAGAGTTTAGAGGAAGGGGGAAGAAAGAACGGGGAAGAAGTAGGAGATAGACATAGCTAAAAAGAGATCGATCGACTAACTGCTAGAGTTAGGAGATAAAAACTAAATTTAATTTGCTGCTGTGAGCGTTGTTGGTGTTGGAACCCCTGCAATATTGCACAATGACTTGTATTTATAGCTTCTGAGTTCCTTTGTAACTTCTGGAATGTAACCGCCCATGATCTCCTATAATTTCGCCATATCTTCTTGAAAATGCATGAGGGTGTGACATGTGTCCCCTAATTGGCCGAAAATAACCAACCATGTTCTCAATATAATTAATCACATGTTAATTTCGGCCTTAACCGCTCGTTTTAGATAAACACCACTCTCCTATAATTTAGGTAACAAACTTTATCTCCTAAATTATAGATAATTCGGCTATTAATTAAAATCCGAATTAAAGTTAAAACAATTTCTAACCAATTCTTTTGCCACGTGTAAATTTTAAAATTTATGGTACAAACATTGCCCCCCATAAACTTTATTTTTTATAAAAATGAAGTTTAATAAAAATATGTTTCAGGAGATAAATGCAAACAAGAGTCCTTAATTGATAGGGGATAATGGCTAGAAGAAACCGAATCGTCCAGGACTCTTGTTACCGTTTAACCCCAACACGTGGCATAACTGGATTGGCTTAGGAAATGTTTCCGGAATACTCAGGATACGCCTTCCATACGTATCAATAAAAAGGATTTAAGAGAGAGAGAGAGAGCAAATACGATCCACAGTAAAAAACAATTTCTCTCTCTCTACCTTTACCTTTTTCACCGCCATAGCCAAAAGCTTGCCACTGTAGCAGTAAAAGTTTCGTCATGGCTACACTTTGAGCACAAGCCTCCGTTGAAGATGAGAACAACACAGGCAACGTGATGAAGAAGTTGATTGCAGAGCACAAACCCGGCATTCGTGATGAGATTCTCTTCCAGGTACCTGACCAAACCGAACACTCTTCTGGATTGCCCAAATATGGCTTAGGGCCTTGTTTTTCAGACGAACTTCCAGATTATTTGGGCAAACATTACCCACACGATATTCCTCTTCCCTTGGCCCGATCTACTAAGGATTGGGCCCCTGATTGGGAAAACTATGCAAAATCGAGACCTTTTAAGGTGTGGGTCACCTCCACTTCTGAGTATAATGAGTGGCTAGTTAGGGTTGAGAAAGTGAAAAGAGACGTTTGGAAGAAAGCTGGGATCCATAATGCCATCCTTATGAGTTACGATATGCCACCCCCTGATACTGCCCTCATCAGTGCTCTTGCATTCTTCTGGTCTACAAGCACGAACGCCTTCCACTTCCCTTGTGGACTGATGACACCCACACTTCAAGATGTGGCATTCATTACGAGCCTCCGTCCCCATGGAATAGAGGCTAATGACGCTTTAGAGCCTCCTAAGATAAGTTTTGAATATCCGAAGAAGAAGGATATTACCTTTAATTATTTTCTGGAACAAAATGTCGTGACAAACCCCAAGGTTGAAGTCTCCGAGATGGAGCACATTGCCTTCCTGATCTACTGGCTAAATAAATTTATCTTCTGCAGCAGCCATTTAAAGATCACCAGGTTTTACACCGACTTGGCCAAAGCTCTCTCTGTTGGTCAGGAGATTGCTTTGGCCCCAATATTTCTTGCCCACTTCTATAGGTGTATGAAGGAATTGGTGGACCACAAGATTTCTAGCTGTACGGGTCCTCTTTGGTTGTTGCAATTTTGGGCGTGGTCTTACTTCTCTGATTTAGCCCCTGAAGAGACGCCAGAACAAAAGCAGAGAAAGAAATCAGGGGATAAAGTCTTCTGCGGCCTGTACCTTAAGTCGCTTGTTCCTAAGGAGCATTCATTCGACGACTGTTTCAAGTACTTTTACTTCCTTGCAGAAGATCCACGCCCAGAATTCTGGATGCCATTTGAGAGGAATTCCACTTGCTCTGATTGGCTGCAAACCCCTACAACAGAGTTATCCCCAGAAGATCCAGTCCATAAAGCAATATGGGCCAGCTTCTTGGTCGCGAGGGATCTTCCATATGGCATGGGCTCTGGTGGGCCAAATAACAAATGTGGGGTGGAATATTACAACCCCACCCAGTGCGCCAGACAGTTTGGCCTAGCCCAGTTCATACCCATTCCCCCTTATCAAACTATCAATTCTGCTCTGAATGAGAGGATGTTGCTCACCCTGGATGACACCAAGAAACTTATGGAGAAGAATGCTGCTCTGATCTCTTCCAAATTCAAACTTGCTCCATTTCCAGAGTTTCCTCTGACGACTCCGGCTTTTGACATATGGTGGAGGCAGGCTAGCTTTAGCCAATCTTCTGAATCCCTGGAGCTGATACTGAAGAGAATTTCTCCAATGGCAGTGGCAGAAGGATTACCAATAACCAAAGAAGCAAAAGTGGAACTGTTGGTGAAGAAGACGAAGGCTACAGAGAAGGCAAAGACTAAGTCTTCATCAAAGAGGAAAGGTACGCCTTCTCATGCCGAAATTTATCAATCCATTCGTAGATTTGAGACCTTCTTTAAATGCAAATGAACCCCCGTAACCCTGAGGCCATGGAAGAAGCTAGGAGAAATAGAATGACTGAGATTGAGGCTAGGCAAAAAGACTTAGCCGCTGCAGCGTGGTGGAAAATATTCCAGACTACTCCTCCAGGAGATCCCATGCCTACCTTAGAAGATTTAAAGAAACCGTTTGGGAAACCTATTCCCCCAACCCCTGACACTTCATTCGTTATTGCCGACACGCTAGCGTATGAAGGCATGTATGAACTTTTCCCAGAAAATAGAAGAGTCACAGTCGTTAAGACCGATGCCCCCCAATGGGAAATAGAAGATTTCTATAAGCGTGGGATAGTTAGGGTGATAAATTCCGCCCAAAGAGGTTAGAATTTGATGCAAAATCTTCTAGTACTTTTGCTTGTAACACCTGCTTACTGATTATTGCCTCTTCTTTCAGATGCTGCTCCTTTGGTGGAATTGTCTGATCATGAAGAGGAGAATGAAGATGACGAAGAAACAGAAGAAGAGGCATCGAAAGCAGAGAAAGCTCCACCCCAAAAGCCAAAACGGCGATTGATAAAGGTAAAGCTTTTACTTCTTCTTGCCATTTATTGTTTCTGATTGGGCTCCTATTGACAGCAGTTCTTCTTTCCAGGAGACTCCTATTTTTAGATCCAAAAGAACCCGATCCACTACTAGGACAGAAGATGCGCCTATCTTTGCTTCATTAGAGGAGGTATTGGAATTTCCCAATCTCCTCCTTCTACTTCTCTGAGTATAACTGATCATATCATTTCTTCAGGCTGTGGATAGCAAGAGATTAAAAAGGAAGAAACTCCAACAACAAGAGCAATCTGATGAGACAGGCGATAAAACCGTCTCTGACTCAGCGCCAAAGACTTTGACTGAGCAGAAAAGCACTGATGCAGCTTCTTCTGACATTGGGGTTTCTTCTAAAGAGAACGTCCCAGCTTCTGTCCCAGTTGAAGTCACTATCGTTAATCCAGCAAGAAACTTATCACAGAGCTCTGCCATCCCTGTAAGTAATCATGGCATTTTAATACCAAGATATATATGGAATACTTCTGTCCTGATAAAACTTTGTTGACAGGCCTTCTCCAAGGACTCTAGTCTGGCTTCCCCTACTCGCTCCACTGCTGTGTCGAGCAAGGTCAAAATAGACACTCGGGAGATCCTCAATCGTCTGAAAGAGAAATTGAAGAGGGGAACAAGCAGTAGCCAAGTGTCTTCATCAGCAACATCTTCTGAGAGTATTCACAAGAGTCCTTCTGTGGAAGAAGTATCCAAGGCGAAAGATGCTCTAAAGACAGCCTTGAGCTTCAACTTTGAAACCATGATCCAGCCTGAGATTCTCATCAAGTTGAAAGGTGCTTTGGAAGTTCTCACCTCTTCTGAGGGTATCCCAGATGTGCCTCAAGATCAATTAAGGCAATTCAAAGCTGTCCTGCCATCTCTCATCCAGGATTACCAGAAGAATATGATTGAAATTCAGGAGACGAAGAACAGGCAGTCTCGCTTTACAGATCTGGGGCAGGCGCTGGTCATTGGCATGGATAAAATGGAGAACTTTCAACATCGGAAGGAACAGCTCTCTCTCCAGAAGAATAAAGGCATTAAGAAGATTAAAGAGATCCAGGATAATATTGCCCTTATGCAGCAACAAATGGTCCAGCTCCAAGCAGAAGACATTGGTTATGATGAGAAGATAGAGGAGGTCATACATGAAGAAGAAGAAGTTGCAACTGCTATCCAACCTTTGATAGAAGAGCACGACCTCCTAAATGCCGAGATTCCTCAGGTAGAAGCGCGGCTTGAAACGCTGGTGACCAACTTGTCCACTTCTACAGCTCCTTGGGACAACTTTAAGGCTAATGTTTTGGAGAAATTGTAATCTCCTCTTGTCGCCTGGTTTTTGTTTCTTCTGCTATTGTTGAACTTTTAAAACTTCTGTTTTTTGGAGAGGAACTTGGCAAGCTTTAAAACTTTGGTTTGGAATTATGGTTTACTAATACAGCTATTTGTGTCCATCATCTCCCACATAGTAGGATACCATAACTTCAAATATTTGCCATTGATTGGATGTTTATGCATCTCACCATCTAAATCATGTAGCATGTATGTACCTCCTCTCAAAATTTGTGAGACTTGGAAAGGACCTTCCCACGTAGGAGACCATTTGCCATACTTGTGATCTTTCTTCTCGAATGGCAACACTGCCTGCCAGACCAAATCTCCTTCAGCAAAAGATTTCTCCTTAACTCTTTTGTTGTATGCCCGAGCCACCTTCTGCTTCTGGACCACTAGGTGATCTAAGGCAGAAAGCCTCAGTTCATCCAGATCTTCTAGTTCCATATACATAGCCTGATTATAATCTCCAAAATCTAGGCCATTCTGGAAAGCAACTCTAGCAGATCTGATGTTTGTTTCCATTGGTAAGACTGCGTCATGGCCATAGGTAAGAGCATAAGGAGTAATACCAGTGGCCGTTCGTTTAGACGTTCTGTAAGCCCATAGTGCGTCTGACAATGCTTCATGCCAAGTCCTTGGTTGATCTTCTACCTGTTTGCTGATAATCCCCTTCAGGATCTTGTTAGTAGACTCGGCTTGTCCGTTGCCTTGGGCATAATAAGGAGTTGAATGTGTCATTGATATCCCAAATTGTTGCATCACGGCCTGAATTCTATCCCCAAAGAAGACAGATCCTCTATCGGCCACTATATGTTGAGGAATGCCGAAACGATGTATGATCTTCTCTTTTATCATGGTGATAATTTCTTCTTGAGACACAGAAGTCATAGGGATAGCCTCAGCCCATTTGGTGAAGAAGTCAGTGGCCACGACTATATAAGTGTGTCCATTAGAAGAAGGAGGGAAGATTTTGCCAATCATGTCCATGGCCCATCCTCTGAATGGCCAAGGCTTTATTATTGACTTCATTAAAGAAGCTGGAATCCTCTGCACAGGACCGTGGGCTTGACAGGCTTGACATCCTTTAGCAAACTGAATGCAATCGTTTAGAATGGATGGCCAATAATATCCATATCTTCTTAAGAGCCATCTCATTTTTCTTCCAGACTGATGTGCTCCACAGATGCCCTCATGAACCTCCCCCATAACCTTTAGAGATTCTTGAGGTCCAATACATTTGAGAAGAAGATCATCTTCCAGACTCTTCTTGTATAGCTCATCTTCTATAAGCACATACTGTACCGCTCTTTCTCTGATCTTCTTAGTTGAAGAGAGGTTTAGATACTTCAGGAAGGTAATAATCTCAGCCCTCCAATCCTCTTCTTGCCCCCCGAGGTCAGTAGTGAAGATTTCTATAGAAGCACTTCTTTTCCTGACAGAAGGTAAGCTCCTTCTTAGAATAGTGATTGTTCTCTTGTACCATCCTTGGGGAATCTTGATTCCAGTGGCGATCTGTGCCAATTCATTCGCCTCTTGATTGAATCTTCTAGGAATATAGAGGAGACTGGCATCATCAAATTTGTCTAGCAATTGCCTCGCCGCCATGTAATAAGGAGCTATTTCTTCACTGTTGCATCTGTAGATGCCCCCCAATTGGTTGATCACCAACTGAGAATCTCCAATGACTTCTATAGTAGCTGCTCCCATTTCTTGTAGGATCTCCAATCCAATAATTATCCCCTCATATTCAGCTTGATTATTTGTACATTGGAAATCAAACTGAAATGACATTTGAGTCTTAACTCCGGCAGGAGATATTATTAGGATTCCACAGCCAGAAGATGAAGCTGTTCTGGAACCATCAAATAATAATTGCCAAGGAGCATATGAAACAGTAAAAACGTCTAAGCCGATTGCTTCTTCATCAACATCCAAACATGGATGATCTGCTAGAAAATCGGCCAACGCTTGTCCCTTTACTGCTTTTTGGGGAATATATTGGAAGTAAAACTCCATTAATGCAAGTGACCATTTACCAATTCGGCCTCTAATGATGGGCCGAGAAAGTAAGTACTTAATTAAATCGGTCTTGCAAACCAAATAAACCAACACAGGCATCATGTAGTGCCTAAGTTTTATTGCTGAAAAGTACAAGGCTAGACATAACTTCTCCACAGGAGAATATCTGCTTTCTACAGCAGTTAACAATCTACTAAGATAATACACTGCTTGCTCCTTGCCTTGTTCATTATTTTGAGCTAACAAACTCCCAATAGAAGTTTCTGACGCTGAGATATAAAGTCGAAGAGGCTTCTTCTTGATTGGAGGCATAAGAACAGGAGGTTGAGTCAGATACCTCTTGATAGCTTCAAATGCCTCTTGGTGACGAACTTCCCATTTGAAATCCTCTTCCTTCTTCAGCTTCAGGAGCTCTGAAAAGACTTGAACTTTCCCGGCCATGTTTGAGATGAATCTTCTGATGAAGTTAATGAGGCCGAGAAAACTCTGCAGCTCCTGTTTGCAAGACGGAGGCTTAGCTTCAAGGATAGCCTTAGTCTTGTTCTGAGGTACTTCAATGCCTCTTTGGTGAACTAAAAATCCAAGGAAATTGCCTGCAGAAACTCCACAGGCACATTTCAGAGGATTCATCTTGAGGCTGTATCTTCTTAAGCGCTCAAAACTAGATCGCAGGTGCTCTAAGTGTTCCTTGAATGAATCAGACTTGACCACCACATCATCTATGTAGATTTCCATAAAACGGCCAAGCATATCATGAAACATTGAATTCATTGCCCGTTGGTAAGTTGCTCCTGCATTTTTAAGGCCGAATGGCATGACAACCCATTCGAAGGCCCCCAAAGCTCCTGGGCATCTAAAAGCCGTCTTGTGGACATCCTCTTCTGCAATGTAGATTTGGTTATATCCAGAATGGCCATCCATGAAGGATAGCACCTTGTGTCTGGCTGCTCCATCGACTAAAACATCAGCAACTGGCATAGGGTATTCGTCTTTAGGAGATGCCATGTTGAGGCTGCGGAAGTCAATGCACACCCGCACCTTTCCATTCTTCTTAATGACTGGAACAATGTTGGAAAGCCATTCCACGTATCTGGTTGGCCTTATGAATCCAACTTTCAGGAGATGCTCCAGTTCTTCTTTAACCCGTAGGTTTAATTCTTCTGACATTCGCCTAGGCGCTTGCTTGAAGGGTTTGAAACCTTCTTTGATAGGGATCCTACGCTCCACAAAATTTCTTTGCAACCCAGGCATGTCTTCGTACTTCCAAGCAAAACAATCTTTATACTCATGGAGGAGATTAATGTAAGCATTCTTAACTACTTCTGGAAGGCGTTGGCTTACGTAAATAGGCTTTGGATGATCTTCTGAGCCTAAATTTACCTCCTCCAGAGGATCCTGAACATCAGCCTTCAAATCGTCTAGTTTTGCTGGTGGTGCTTCCAGATCTCCTAACTGGATAACATCGTCAGAAGGTGTAGAATCTCCTTCAAAGAATAACTCGGTCGTCAAGACCGAATTATCTTCTGAATCCAATGATCGTAGGCTCTCCTCTGTAATATGGGCGATCAATCGAGCCAAGGCAGCCTGCAAAGCCGCCATCTTCTCACTGGCTGTTGGAGCTTGGTCCATAAGAAAGGGCTTGAAGAAGTGGAGTGCTCGGCCTATTAATCTCTGTAAGGAGAGGGCCGACCAACTGTTTGTAGATGGCTTTGAATTCGTCTACAGAAATTTGAGTGGACAAAGTAATTGCTGTAGGCTTGCCATATTTATCAGTCCCGGTGAACTTGACTGGACTGATTTCATTGTCATACAACTTGGCGTCTGCATGGTTAGAAGAGGCCAAGAAAGGCCTCTTGTCTGCCCAAACCACTTCAATATCATCACCATGCCAGAAGATTAGGCATTGATGAAGAGTAGAAGGAACGGCCATGCAAACATGAATCCAATCACGGCCCAACAGTAGATTGTAGCTTGATCGTGAATTAACCACAAAGAATGGAGTGGTCAAAGTCTTTGATCCAACTTGCAAGTTCATAATGATGATACCTTGGGCCGTGGTGATGCCTCCAGCAAAATCAGAGATGCTGGCGCTAGAAGGTAACAAATCTTGATCTCCTTTGCCCAATTTAACGAGCATGAAACGTGGCATGAGATTTGCAGCAGATCCATTATCCACCAATATACGATTGACGGGAATACCATCTAGATGACCTTGAATGTAGAGAGGGCGGAGATGCTGGGTCATCAAAGGATCTGCCTTCTCAAATAAGACGCTGGCCACAGGAGATGGGCGATATGCAGTGGGCTCGTCTTTCAGAACTACAATGGAAGGAATCTGGGAGTCAGAAGATACTGGAGCAGACGCTTTCAGTACTGGTATAGGGGCAACAGGCGTGACAGAGCTGATTTCTGGGGTATCGCCTGTAGCCTCTACATCGCCAACCATAGAAGATGGCTGTCCTTCCTTAGCCATAAAAGCAGTGGGAAGAACAAACACCATGTTGCAAGAGATATTGGCTAAAGAAGATGAAACTTTTGTGACAGGGACCTCCTCTTGTACAACCAGCATATCTTCTGAGGAACGAATGTTGATAGGACGTGGCTTTGGATGCGTCTCAATCCACAAAAGTGCACGTTCGGAGTCACCGCAGGAAAGATGTTGGGGTTCATGATCACCACCAGGGGAATCGAGGTTGATCCATCAAAAATCAAAGCAATATTAGAAATGGAGCCACCGAAAACGGAGAAAGAAGTCCGGAGTTTCCTAGGAAAAATTCAGTTCATCAGTAGATTCATCGCCAAGTTGACTTCAACTTGCGAGCTGATGTTTCATCTGCTCAAGAAAGGGGTGCCGTTCAAATGGGATGATAGGTGTCAGAAGGCGTTCGAGGCAATTCGGAAATATCTCCAAAGTCCACCGGTGTTGATGCCACCGATACCTGGCAAGCCGTTGATCCTGTATTTATCTGTGTCACAATCGGCAATGGGATGCATGTTGGCGCAAGAAGGAGAAGCCGGAGTGGAAAAGGCTGTTTATTACTTAAGCAAGAAAATGGTAGGAGCTGAGGAAAGATATACCCCATTGGAAAAGACGTGCTGGGCTCTTGTTTGGGCCTCCAAAAAGTTGAGACACTACATGCTAGCCTATTCGGTGATGTTGATTTCTCGGATGGACCCCCTCAAATATCTATTTGAGAAACCGGCACTCACCGGGAAGCTGGCACGTTGGCTGCTCTTATTGGCCGAATTTGAGCTTAAGTATGTGACCCGAAAATCAGTAAAAGGAAGGGCCGTGGCAGAATTCCTGGCAAATCACCCGATTGAGGGGTCTGAGGAAACTGAATTTCAGTTTCCCGATGAGCATGTTATGACGGTATCAGAGGATGTTTGGAAGTTGTACTTTGATGGAGCTGCAAACCAGAGAGGATTTGGAATCGGTATACTGTTGGTCTCGCCAGAAGGGCCGCACATTCCCCTCTCTTTCAAGTTAAACTTCGAAGTTACCAATAACCAGGCAGAGTATGAGGCGTGTATTGTTGGAATGGAAGCTGCTCTTGAAATCGGGGTAAAGAAGTTAGAAGTGGTAGGGGATTCGAATCTGGTGGTTTCTCAAGCCAATGGTGATTGGAAAGTGCGGGAAGAGAAGTTGAAGCCATACCATAAGGACCTCGACGACCTGATTCATCAATTTGAGCAAGTCACTTTTACTCATATACCGAGAATGAAGAATCAGTTCGCCGATGCACTCGCTACTCTGGCATCCATGGTAGAATTACCAGTAGGAATAAGAATGAGACCAATAATGATCGAACAAAGGAATAGGCCATCGTATGAATATGTGATGAATGTTGGAGAAATTGACGATGGTCTGCCTTGGTACCACGATATCTGGAATCTGGTCGAGAAGGGAGAGTATCCAAAAGGAGCAAACAAGAAAGATCGGATAGCGTTACAAAGGTTGGCATCACAATACATCATCTGTGGTGGAAGGTTGTACAAAAGATCATACTGTGGCATGCACAAATTGTGCATCCATGGTGATGACACAAAAAGGGTGATGGAGGAGATTCATGAAGGAATCTGTGGTCCCCACATGAGCGGATTGATGATGGCAAAGAAGATTTTGAGGCAAGGGTATTTCTGGCTGACCATGGAAACGGATTGCGTTCAGTATGTGCGGAGATGTCATAAATGTCAGGTTCATGCTAACCTCATGCATGTTCCACCAACTGAGCTTCATACAATGGCAACCCCCTGGCCATTCTCAATATGGGGCATAGATGTAATTGGGAAAATCACGCCACCAGCATCAAATGGTCACAAATTTATCTTGGTGGCGATCGATTATTTCACAAAGTGGGTAGAATCAGCTTCCTATGCTACGTTAACGGCAGTGCAAGTGGCTCATTTCATTAAGCAGAACATTATCTACCGATATGGGGTCCCCCATGCGTTCGTATCAGACAACGGGGTGCATTTCAAGGGAAGGGTAGCAGAAGTACTAGAAGAGTTCAATGTTCAGGTGCACAAATCAACAGTGTACAGACCACAAACTAATGGTGCGGTAGAAGCAGCAAACAAGTCAATCAAGAACATTTTGGAGAAAACCATTGAATCATCCAGGGATTGGCATGAGAAGCTACCGTTAGCATTGTGGGGGTACCGTACTTCTATCCGAACTCCAACAGGGGCAACACCCTATTCACTGGTTTACGGAATGGAAGCAGTACTTCCTATTGAACTTGAAGTACCATCCCTAAGGGTGATGATAGAAAGTGAGATTAACGAAGCCGATTGGTTGAGCGACAGGTTCGCAGAGCTAATGTTGTTTGATGAAAGGCGGTTGCGGGCATTGTATCATATTCAAGGGTATCAAAGAAGAATCGCTCGCGCGTTCAACAAGAAGGTGAAATCCAGGGATTTGATTGAAGGAGACATGGTCGTGAAAGAGATTCGGGCACCAATATTTGATCCACGAGGAAAATTCAGGCCGAAATGGGCAGGACCATACATCATCAAGACTATCCTCGACGGTGGGGCAGCAGTGATTATTGATTTGGATGGTAACGAGTTCAACAATCTTGTCAATTTGGATCAACTCAAGCGATATTACCCCTGAGAGATGCTCGTTGGGCGGAAAATCGCAAGGGCGAACCGACCCAAGCAAAATTTAGAGCAAGCCTGCTAGGCCGAAAACCCACACTGGGCGGTCTAGGCAAAATTTAAGGCAAAAATTCAAAAGAGCTCGCTGGACCGAAAACCTGAAAAGGCAGTACCAGGCAAAATTTAGAGCGCAAAAAGGAGAGTATTAATACCCGAGTGAACCTTTGCCTGAACTACGCCATGACCTGATTCCTTGAAAAAGGATACGTAGGCAACCCTATCCTGGGGTTCGGTCTAAATCTGATGAGTTGGCTCACATTCTCGCAGTGTTCGAAGGAGATAGCATATGGAATTAAATGAACCAAGAGGGGGAAACCCTTCATCGTTCAATTTTATTCAAATCACTTCTTCGATTACATAAGCTGAGCAACATTCAAAAAAAAAAAAAAAAAACTACATGGATGCACCATTTATTTTGGGAAATAGCTTAGTCGAGTCGAGAGAGTCAGTCCACGTTGTTGCCAAATCTTGCCTCCAATTCCCTCCTAAGCCACTGGCGGTACTTTCCTCCCAGGTGAATGCTCGGATACTGGTCTCGGACCCAAGTCACCCTGCCTCCCCAATTACGGCGATAAGCCTCAACCACCGAATGTTTGAACTCGGGGAGATGGAAATCAGCAGGGTATGAAAACTCTGTTTCTTGGCGAATTCCAAACTGGCGGAGGATGCGTTGAGGAAAGTAAAAAGTGAAGCCCATCAGCCCGGCCAAAACCACCCATGAGTGTCCCATGTGACTGGCCGTCATGTCAGGCAGAGACAACCAGTGGCACCTCCAAATGATGTGTTCTTCCTCCACCGCCATAAAGAAATCCAACCAGTCCTCCACATTGTTACGAGTCTCCACAAAACGCTTGCTTCTCCAATCCCTAGCCTGATAAACCCAGTCATTTGCCGGATCCGCAATCAACTTCATTTTGTCACACAGCCACATCTGCCAAACCAAAACCAAAAACCATAAGCCAAAACAAATTCAAAATACCCAAACCGAAACTCGAAAGCCAAACTCCAAATACCAAAACCAAAATCCAAACCTGAAGCAAAAGGGGGCTCCCGGCAAACACGTCGGTCCTCCCCGACCTCACTGCATCCAAGCCCATTAAAGTCTCTGCCAAAACCATGGGAACAATATCTCTTCGTTGCTCAATCTGCGCAGCAACTGAAACAATTGAGGGACTGGGATTGCCGTTGTTCGCAACCAACAAATAGGTGGCAAGAAGGCACATGCACAGAGCAAACATGCGGCGGTTCTGAACTGTGTAGTCTAACGGATTGCCACGAGGACTGAAATCTGCAAAGAGGTGAAGAATGTCGAGCGAACCTCCGCGAATCAAATGCTTTGCAAGGCCATCACTCACACCAAGCTTGTCTCGAAGGATCCTAACCAAGTTTATGCGAATTGGAGGAACCACTGGCTCGGTATCGGGACGAGTTTCGAGATATGCATGAAACTCCTCCATAGTAGGACAAAGCTCTTGAAGACCAAAACGGAACACGTGGAGCTCCGAATCCCAAAATTAAATAGCGGCAAAGGATTTGTCGCTGCGATTTTTTAGGGGAATGTGGTTTTGTATAATATGATGAAGTTTCCAAGTTGGCGGCATTGGGGGAATGTTCTTAGGCACTTTTACTCCATAGAATTGGTGAATCAATTGTTTATGTGGTTTCGAGCATCACATCAGGGGGTTGTCTTTTTACATGCTCTATGAACACCAAATTCCGTTCTAGGGTTGTCTTGAGTTGTTTTAGTTGAGTCGGTGGATGTACATATTTTCAAGTTGTATAAAAATGTTGAGTTTACAACAAGGCATGTGGCCCCGTTGTGTCATTGTTCGCTCAAAGAAATTCATGGGCGCTTTTTTCTTTTTCATGTTATGTTGAAAAGCTTGTACAAACTTTTATCGATTAATGCAATGGTTGAGTTATGTGTCTTTTACAAAAGGTGTTTTCTTTTATTCTTTGTCTTTAAAGCAAATAAATAATGAAGACGGGAATAAACTGAAAGTGCAAATCTCATGCAATAATACAGCATCTGCATGAACCAAGCTGCATGAGCAAAGCATAAACACCTAAAAGAGAACATAGCTACAGGGCAAACAGACGCCCAAAAACAAGAGGGGCACGCGGGCCCAACCTCGCCTATCTATTGGGGCACGCAAGCCCAATCTCAAATCTACCAGGGCACGCATGCCCAATAAAAAAAAAGTGAATCAAAAAAAGTGAAAGCAAGACTCAATGCATCGAAGCCATCTCCTACGGACCAGGGTCGCCAAGGTCTCCCGCGTCGTCGTCCTCGTCGTCACCATCCTATGGGACAACATTCCCTCGCCCTGTTGTCCAGTGGATAGATTTCTCATTCGTTATAGCCGCTTAGCTAACACAACCTAATCATTTTAGCCACCACATAAGTGCATTCAATCAGCCCAACCACTTCCTTATTCAGGAGGTAGTCCACCCAATCATTCAATCATTTCAACCACCTCATTGTTAAGCAGATAGTCGTAACCAATCATTTGCTTAATCCTTTGACTGGTAAGTAACTTTATTTGATTCACGCTAAAATGGCTTAAACTCGTTTTAAATCATTTTCTTTGAGGGCCTTGCACCTGTTTAAATCATTTTGAAGGCCTTGCGCCTGTTTAAATTGTTTTGAGGGCTTTGTGCCTGTTTTAATCTTTTTGAGGGCCTTGTGCTTGTTTAAATCATCTTCTTTGAGGGCCTTGTGCCTGTTTAAAACCATTTTCTTTGAGGGCCTTACGCCTGTCTAAATCATAGGCCTTGCGCCTGGTTAAATTGTTTTGAGGGCTTTGTGCCTGTTTAAATCTTTTTGAGGGCCTTGTGCCTGTTTAAATCATCTTTGAGGGTTTTATTCCTATTTAAATCATTTTCTTTGAGGACTTTGTGTCTGTTTAAATCATTTTGAGGGCCTAGTGCCTGTTTAAATCGTCCTTAAGGGCCTTGTGCCTGTTTAAATCGTCTTTGAAGGCCTTGCGCTTGTTTAAATCATCTTTGATGGCCATGAGTCTGTCTAAATCTTTGCTTGAAGGCTTTAAGCCCGTTTGAATCATGTTTGAGGGTCCTGAACCCATTGATGTTTGTTTATTGATTAAGGTGTTTTCAATCGTCCCAAGGAACTACGCTGGTCTGATCCCTACAACGGGGTACGTAGGCAGCTCGTAGAGCACGACCATGTGATTTGAATGTTTGCGTTTGTGGCTTAGGATTTTCTAGGACAACAGGTTGGGCTGTCTCTGTCTTTGACGACACTCGCATCAAATTAATGATGTCGAGTCTCGTCAAAGAGGGGCAACTGTAGACACCCCAATTTGGGCCTACAAAAATCTGTAGCATTCCCGATGATGAAAATGAACTTTCAAACACTTTTTAGAACTTAAAATGGATGATTGGAATTTAACCAAAACCTACCAAACACTTCCAAACCAAAAACCAAAAGAAATCGTCAAGGCTATTCCATGCGCCTGAAGCACTCCCTTCAGGCGCCTGAACCCATGTCATGCACCTGAAGCACTCCCTTCAGGCGCCTGAACCCATCTCTTGCACCTGAAGCACTCCCTTCAGGCACCTGAAGCACTCCCTTCAGGCGCCTGAACCCATCTCTTGCACCTGAAGCCTTCCCTTTAGGCGCCTGAAGGGGCCTTTTAGGCGCCTGAAGGGCCCCCTTCAGGCGCCTGAAGCAATTTTTCAAAGTTTAAAATTTTGAGTGGGTGTAATGATTATGATGCGATTTTGGCTGATTCTGCAAGGGAGGAGCGTCTATGGCCTAAGTGAACCCCTAAAGTGACCCCTAAGAGGCCAAAACAACCTTTGAAAGCCTTATAAATACCCCCACACCCCTCATTTGAAGGGGTTCCATGATTTCTTCTGAAAAAATACCCAAAATCAGCCATTTCTCTCTCTAAGAAACCATTAACACCAACCAAACATCACCTCCAATCCATCCTTCTTCCACCAAAAACACATTTTACTCAAGTTCTACCATTTTCCTCTCAAGAAACTACCCAAAAACCAACCTCTAATCTGATCTTAGACACCCACCATCCATCCAAAAACCTATTCTCAAAGTTCAATCATCCATTCAAGCTCTAAAAGGTAGTGATTCTACCAAATCAGTGTGAAAAAGTTCTTATTGAGGGAAGTCAGTAGGCTCATGTTGGTTCTTAATACCAATAATGGGCTTACAATGACTTGAACATATCAAAAAAAGCATTTTTGTTCGACACCTGAAGCAGTAGCTTCAGGCGCCTGAAGCACCTGGAGCAACAGTTTCAGGCACCTGAAGCAACAGCTTCAGGCCTTGTTCATTTTTATCACTTCCTATCTTAAAATGTTTTCTCTTGGTCTATTTTTATGATGGTGATGGTTTAAATTCCAGGAACAATCTGTTTGCTTTCTATTTTTCACCCAATAGGTGAAAATCAAGCTTTTTAAGGAAGAAAATGACTTTCAATGTAGTTAAAAATCAAGTATTTATCATGAAATCCCTATTGGAGGTCATTTTCTTTACATAAAAGAGTGAAAAGCCTCTGTTTTGCTATTTGAATGGATGAAAAACATGCTTTTTATGAGATATAAATGGTGTTTCATGGTACAAATGAGTTGTTAGATGAAGCTTTCTAGCTTGTTTGCCTCTCAAAAGAGTTTTAACATCATTATTTTACCTGTTCCAGTAGCAAAACAAAGGTGTAAGTTGGTTTGATCAAGCACCTGAAGCAGTAGCTTCAGGCGCCTGAAGCCCCTTTCAGGCGCCTGATCCTTTCAGCTTCAGGCTTTGAAACATGTCTTCAGGTGCATGGAGAAAAGTTCAAAGATTAGATTGTATTTTCCAAAAATGGTCCCAAGTGGTTTATGCTACCAGTTTCAAAGTCAAAACAGTGGCAAAAATGAGTTTGAGCAAGCACCTAATGCATTGGCTCTTGGCACCTGAAGCAGTAGCTTCAGGTGCCTGAAGCCCTTTTCAATCGCCTGATCCTCTCAGCTTCAGGCGCCTGAAGCACTCTTTCAGGTGCTTGAAAGAAAACAAAAAGGGTTGATTTAATCTTGCAAAAAGGGCCCCTAAAAGCTTTTGTTCCATTGTATATACAATTTGTAGTTGTTCTTTTTGTCATTCATGTCATTTCATCATCATGTTACATCATCTACACGATCACAAGCATACACTTTCATATGATAAATTGTGATTATTCTTCGTATTCGTTTCCTTTATTTTGTTTACGTGTTTGAGTTTATGAAATAAATGTTTTTCTCAAATCCCTTAAGTACTAAGTAAAGACCGGTTTCCATAGCCGGGCGAGGGGGGTGCCTTAAAAACCTTCCCCCCTTGTAACTTAGCTCCCGAACCCGAGAAATCTTGGTAATGATGCACCGGTAAAAGCTTTTTCCAAAGTAAGGGCAAAAGAGTCATTTTTGAAAAACCGGTTTCTCGGGTATGGTCCTTAAATCCGGGTGGCGACTCCAAAATCATAATCGCATTTTTCAAACCATTTTCGGGTGTTCACAACGTGTAAATTTTAAAATTTATGGTACAAACAGTAACCAAAAACATTAATGCTAAGTACCTAAAACAGTTATACAAAATTTAGCCGTAAACAACTATATAAACCACTCATTAATATTTTCTGGGTAAATCCTGTACAATTTTTCTGGGTACGTATACGGAATACTGAATTAGATACACACAAATATACAGAGAGAGGGTCGGAGATGGCGGAGTAGAAGAGGTTAGTGGTAGAGGTGGAGCCTGCAAAAGAGGCGACGGATGGAAAGCCTTCGGTTGGACCAGCGTATCGCAGTGTAGTTGCCAAAGACGGTCTTCCACTGATTCACGGCATTGATAGCAGCTGGGACATTTTCCAGTGACCTTTTTCCTTCGATCTGCTGCGTAAATCTGTGTAGATTTCGAACCAAACGCGTTCCATGATGCGTTGCAATTTCCAAAATGCTTGCATGTGACTTGAACTCTGTTATTTGATTGTGTTGGTGATGTTACAATAGTAACACCAAATGTAAAACTGAAATTGACAAATTAAACAGGTTTTTCTTTTTGTCAAACGGTATAATACAAGAATAAATTACGGCAAACTGAAACAAAGTCCACAATCACTAGAGAACCCACAGGCAAGGTATATCACTACAAAGTCCAACTGCAGTCCTTGGATACACCGTAGATATTCACATTTGGATTGTTTTGTTTGCATTATTGGCATTGACATACAGTTCACTTAGTTTCTGTAACAAGCGGGGTCTTTTTCATTCTTCACCAGCCCATTTGAAGCAGCTTGAGGGTATATGTTTCTTTGTCGCTAAAACGCCAGTGTGTAGTAGAGTTCTACCACTCTTTTCAGTGAAGACATCTTTCTTTTAACTTCACTGTTATCGGATTGACAAACTGTAACAAGCGCGGAAGATGATGCCAAGAATTTTGTTTCGTGATGTGGTAAATTCATATAGCTTGCAGCAGAAAAGTACACGTGCTTTATTGATACAAGAGGTTCTCCTGTTAAGAACAAATAGTAACTTCCATAATTGATTCCACCGTGAGCCTTTCCAGAAAATTAGGGAAGTGCAGTAGCCTTATTCATGTCCCAAGCGAATGCTTTTATATTATGCTTGCTGTTTGATTTGATGCTACAACAAGATACAGAATTAACTAAGGAGCAGCGGGATGATAATTTCTTCGAATTAATAATCTGTAAAGCTTATCACTTGTCAGACTGCTACTCAGCTCAGTTTCGTGTTTCTCAAGGAGTTCGTATGGAAGTTAATCGAGTATAGTGTTCCACCTTGGATTTTCCTCGCAAGAGGCATGAAGATCCCCAACACTTAGGGTAGTTGCAAATTGAATGAGTCATTCTAACCTTCGTCCTTGTTGAGAACCTTTGCCAGAGGTGTTTCAGATTATTTGTTTTTTGTTTTCATTATGTGATGTTGTTGCCACCAATTTCTCCAGGGACAGGAGAAAGCGGAGATGGTCAACACCTAGTGGTGTAGAAGATGCGAGGGCGTGCCAGGAGACGTGAATCTCCAAGAAAATAAGGAAAAGCGCCTGAAACTACTAACTTTTTTCAAGCAATTGTGAAACTTGAATAAAAGAGAAACTAAAGTTACAACGGTTCGTGGGCCTTGAACAAGGACTTCCACAATTGAAGACAACTAAGGTTTACATAGAAGGAGAAGAGAGAGAAGAAGGAGAAACGAGATAGAGGTAGAAGGTAGACATAGATAGAAGAAGAAGAAGAAGAAGAAGAGGAAATCGATCGACTAACTGAGAGTTAGGAGATAAACTAAATTTACTTGCTGCAGTGAGCTTTGTTGGTGCTGGGACCTTTGCAATGTTGCATAAAAGTCTTTATTTATAACCTCTGGGTCCAATTGCAACTTCCAAACGTAACCGCCCCTGAATAATAGGCCATTATGCTCATGTCTGGCATCCACTACAGCATCTTCTTGAAAATACATGAGGAAGTGACATGTGTCCCTAACTTGGCCGAAAATAACTGCCCACGTTCTCAACATAATTTGCACATGTGAATTTCGGCCTTTATCATCTTGTTTTAGATAGAATCCCTTCTCCTATAATTTAGGCAACAAACTTATCTCCTAAATTATAGGTAATTCGGTCATTAAATTAAATCCGAATTAAATAAAATAATTCCCAGCCAATCTATTTGCCACGTGCATAATTTTAAAATTTTATGGTACAAACAGATGTAGGTCTGACAGAAATGTGTGGGGCATCGTTTTGCTCACTACCGGAGGAGATGGTTATAATTGGAACAGTGGGTTCTCCACTGCCCTATTTGGATGCGCGCCTAGAATCTGTTCCTGAGACGAGAGAGCACACCACGCGGAGAAATCTATATGAGGGGCAAGACATTGCTCTCGGGGTACTACAAACGCAAAGTCCACACCAACGAGGTCCTGGTCGATAGATGGTTCCATTCAGGTTTGCATACACCTTGGTCTAACGGAATAAACTTGCAGCTTCAATTATAAATTGCTTAAAATTTTCTCTGTTCCTTTGGTAATACAGTTATGCTACACATGAATTACAATACTAGGAGTGTGTGTAAATGTGTATAGAGTGTGTGTTTAAGTTGTGTTTTCCTTGGGTAATATGCTCGCTCCTAACAAGTTTTCCATCAGGGGATATTGGTTTGATTCAAGTAACATGTTCATTTGATTCTGCATGCATTTCAATATCAGATATGGGTACATGGGAACAGCTTTGAGTCTTTCCTTATTGTTGTTGTTAACCCAAATAAGCAAGCACTCAAACGTTGGGCTGATGAAAATGGTATTACTGGGGATTTCAATTCCCTCTGTGAAAATCCGAACGCAGAAGAATACGTACTTGGAGAGCTTACGAGAATTGGAAAAGAAATGAAGGTTTGATTCTTTCACTTTTGATAGATTTCGGGGTTGATCGGTGGGGTGAAAATTGTCGTTTAGTCAGGGTAGTTGCCTAAGAAGTATTTCGTATGCTTTACAGTTGAAAGGTTTTGAGTTCATAAAAGCTGTTCACCTTGACCCAATGCCCTTCGACGCGGATCGAGACCTTCTCACTCCAACATTGAAGAAGAAAAGGCCTCAGCTGCTCAAATACTACAAGGTAGCCATAATCTTCTGGCGTGCCTTTCATGTTTTCTTTATATTTTCACTTGTCACATAAGCACAAAATAATGCACAAAAAGCGAGACAATAAAATTTACGCTGTTCGGCCGTAATAGACATCCAACCATTATAAAGTAGCGAGTACAAAAGGTGGGATGGAAATGCTGCGTTATTTAAAAAGCCCCTCAAGTTTTTTTCTGTTTTTTTGGTAAAGAAGATTTTATTACCAAAAAGAGACTAGCAGAAAGCTCAACAAGAGAACAAAGAATACCACCAAAGCAAAACAACTAAAATCTCCTGACTACAAGATCTTCTCTGAGATGTTCCAGGCTCGATATAACCTCGTATTAACAGGCCTCTTTCCTAAATTTCTCCGAGAGAGCACCCTATCCTGCACATCCGTAACAACCAGTTCATTGATGGCAGCAAAAACGCAATCATTTGTGGCCTTCCAAATGTAATAGACTGAAGATGCCAAACTTTTGTAACATTCACCCCAGATATAGGGAGAGAAAGAGCAGTTAAAGAAGAGATGGGAATGGAATTCATGCTCACTATGACATAGATTACACAAGAGGACCCACCATCATACCCCATGAAAGAATTCTGTAGCGGCCGGGTTCATAGGGGTCAGCGAAGGCCCTCCCTCCACATCACGAAGAGCCAAAAAGACCACCATCTCAGAACCTGCAAAATCGAATGCAGGTCGATCCGCCTCAATGGTGCCGAGCAAACGGTGCCCACGGCGGACGGTGCGGACACAGGGTTCTGGACGAATATAGGTTTGAACGATGTCTGCCGAACGTCTCGGTGCCGAGGACATGGCACTCACAGCTTGGTTCCCAGACGACCCTCGGGAGCTCCGCCGAGCGACGCGCCGAGCGCCCGTGGGGCTGTGCCGCACGCTTGCCGAGTCGGTTGACCTCGGTAACGTGGGGCTCGGGTACATCCGGTTTGGTGGAAGTGTGACGGGCACGCCACACAGCCCATGATGAGGCATTAAATGCGGCAGTCACCTACTCTGCCACCGCCGCCTGCAGCAGCACGTGGGTGATGGGGAATGTCTCAAGCTGATTTGACTACTCGAACCCACGTGCCGTGACGTCAGCCCAGGCATGGCGTCTGGGACTAGGGTAAAGGTCATATCACCTGTCATTCCGAGCGTGAATGACAGGCGCGTGAGGGGCGCCGAGCGCGTGGGACGTACGCCCCTCAGCCTATAAATACCCAGCCACAACTACCACAATGGATATACCTCTCTCCTCATTCAATACTCCCATAACTCTACCTCTTTACTTCTCTCTCTGAGATTTCTGGTGCATTTCTCCCCTCCGGTGACTGACTTGATCATCGGAGTGCCTTCCCGGACCACCACCGTCCGGGCTAGGCACTGACGTGGTTGTCTACGTGTGCAGGTTACCATTTCCGGCGAGCATTGCCCTTTCCACCGGCGCTCTTCTCACCCCAAGAGGTCCAAAGAGTTCACTCCGGCGAAGAGACCCCCACAATTGGCGACTCCGCTGGGGACCTGGAGAACAGCCACTCCTCCCAGCCTCTCTGAACATATTGGTGGTGTATCTTCCCCTTCTCCAAGAAACTCCTAAAAACCTCTTCAAATATTTCTCCAAATGGCCGACCTCGCTCTGGGCCTTGACGCATTTGGTCCCACCGGAGAGTTCCGCAGCTCCTCCGACCGGCACCGGTACCATCGGGTCAGGAGTGACTTGGGCCTCACCCTGTCTCCTGTCATCAACAGAGACGGAACGGTCACCATGGCAACAAACGGCGCCGGCCCCAGCAACGCCGGAGCCAGCAACATTCTTTTCAGCATGGATGGAAACGTTCTCTCTCTCGACAACCTCACGACTCCAGCGCTCACAGAAGTTCTTCCCCCACCCCCTCCTCTCACTATAGAGGCCGAACTAGCGCTATTAAGGAAAGAAGTACTGGCCATAAAGGAGGCCAGGAATCAACCCACAAGATCAAGGTTTGGCGGGCGGACGAGGACTCGGAGGCCACCGCCGAGCACGAGGACCGACAACGAGGGACGTGCCCCCGTATTTTCACGTCTCGGACAGGTCGTGGAGGTAGACCGCCGAGGCAGCGCACTTGTCATCCGGTCGGATGCGGCGCGTTCGCACCAGCAGCATACACGCGGCTGGAATTCTCAGCGGACTGACCACGCCGAGGATAGCGCCACGGCATCGAGCGCTCGGACACCAAACGTCCGAAGGGATGTGGAATACGCTCGGGAGGTGGAAAATCAACAACATAAGGGAAAGGGCCCGGCGGACGCTCCTCAGAACCACAACGGCCAGGACCGATCACACGAACAACGGGGGGATAACCGTAACCATAACCAGTCGGGGGGCCGGGACCGAGACCGGCGTCATAGCCGATCGGTGGATAGGCATGGCGTTGGCAGTGGGGCACCCAACGTTCGGGGTAATTGCCCGCGGGGCAACGTGGTCACCGACCCTGTCGAAGTCTCGGCAGGTCATGGCCATAACGAAAACAACGGTCTCAGGCCTGGGGACAGATACACGCTGCGGAATGACGGTGGCAGCATCGTGCTTGTTAATGCACAGACGGGCGAAACCAAGGTTTATCACGCCGAGCCCGATACCAGGGACCGTCGCCACCGGGAAGAGCTGGCAGGGGCCCGGGAGGGGCGCAACAAAAGGCTGTCCTCCGAGAGGAGCAACGTGCACGCAGATGGGCACGATACGGAGCGCCGAGCCGCTGGGCCAGCAAAACGCGCCCATGGGGAATACCGAGCGGTAGACCTCAACCGCCCTTACCCTGCCGACTCCAGGTTAGAAAAAGCAAAGCAATCCCCTTTCTCACGAACGATAACCGAGGCAGCACCACCACGCGGGTTCAAAATACCCAAATTTGATAAGTATGAGCCCAAGACGGACGCGATTACGCACGTCCAACAGTACCGCCTGGTCTCCGAGCTCTACGGCCATAGCGATTCCATCATGTGCCGGACGTTCTCCATGAGCTTGGGAACCACGGCCCTCCTTTGGTACAGCCAGCTCGCTCCGGGGTCTATAAATGACTTCGATGAGCTCGAGCGCGCGTTCACGTCTCGGTTTGTGACTAGCAACACACAGCCGAAGACGCTCGACGCGCTTGTCAACATGAAGAGAGGCTCGGACGAGACCCTGAAGGAGTACATTGCACGATATTGGGAGGTCTACAGCCTCGTGGAGGGTTGCGATCAAAGGATCGCTTCCACTTCATTCAAGAATGGGCTCGATGACCGTTCCGACCTTTTCAAGGAGCTCATGGTGCGACCTCCGAAGAACATGGTGGAATTGATGGAAACTGTGAACCGTTTCCGAGAGCTCGAAGAGTTGCTCTTTGACCGAGCGTCAAAAGGAGTCTCCGGCAAGAGCATGCCGAAGGAAGCGAGGAAACAAGTTAACAACCTGAGGAAGGGGAGAAACGATCAGGGCGGGGCAGACGGGAGCAGGGGCCCCCGGGATGCCAGCGGGAGCAACAACGGCAGAGGGGGATGGGACAAGCCCCCCCGAAATGACAACGATTATGTCGCCGAGACCACAGTCTTTACCATGCCAATCTACAGGTTGCTGATGGAAATCGGCAGGAAACGATGGTTCTACTGGCCGGAGGAGAAAATGGGGTCAGATCCCACCCAAAAAGGAAAGTGCACGTACCACAATGAGGTGGGCCACTACACGACTGGTTGCCGGCCGTTTAAAGCGCACCTCGAGCGGTTGGTCGCCGAGGGACGCATGGAGGAGTGGATAGACCGCGGCCGCACACCGACCGTGCTCAGAGGGGCTGCCCCCCAGCCGAACCAGCAGGCCATCGTACCTCAGCCGCTAGGGCAGCAGGTGCAAGGGGACAGAGTGCGCCCGGGGGTGGTCGTTACGATCCACGGCCCGGTCGGGAAAGCCCGAGCCGAGGCGATGCACGAAGAGCTGCAAAAGATGGAAGCTGCTATGCAAGTAATGACGCTCGGCAGAGCGCCAAAGCAGAAGTATGTGGAGCCCAATAACCCGTACACTATTTCCTTTTCCGAGCAAGATCTAGATGGGCTGCAGCTCCCGCATGACGACGCCCTGGTGATCGAGGTGAGTATCGACCACGTGGAGGTCAGGCGGATCTTGGTGGACCAGGGGAGCTCCGCCGACGTCCTTTACTACTCGGCATACAAAGCCATTGGACGAACGCGTGATGAGCTTACCCCTGCCGACACCCCCCTTGTCGGGTTCTCCGGGTTCCCGGTGTACCCGCTCGGCAGCATCACCCTCCCGGTCTGGGCGGGGTCGATGCGTTTGGAGATAGAGTTCACTGTGGTGGACTCCCCGAGCCCATACAACGCCATTCTGGGACGAGGCTGGCTCCATGCAATGGGAGCTATCGCGTCGACCCTCCACCAGTGCGTCCGGTTCATTGGCACGTCTGGGAAACAGGAGACCATCCGGGGCAACCAGATGGCCTCCAAGAGGTGCTTTGTCAATGCCGTCCGCCAGAAGGACAGAAGGGAGGGCAGACCGCCGAAGCAGGTGCACTGGATTGAGGTGCCCGAATGCACCCCGGTCCTCGAAGACGTTGGCTCGAAGGCTGAAGACAAGTCGGTCGAAGAATTGATTAAGGTGCCCATCAACGAAGAAGGCACCAGGTACTTCATGCTCGGTTCGGATCTCTCTAATCCCGAGCGCAACGACTTGGTATGCTTCCTCAAGGATAACATCGAGGTCTTTGCGTGGACTCCTTATGAAATGCCGGGTGTCAGCCCTGATTTCATCACGCACGCCCTCAATGTTGATCCGGCTAGGAGGCCGGTAGTGCAGAAACCGAGACGGTCCTCGGCCATCCACTCCGACGCCGTCTTGGAAGAGGTTGACCGCCTGATCGAGGCGGAAGCGATCCGAGAGGTGATGTACCCCACGTGGCTGGCGAACACCGTGGTAGTCAAAAAGAAGAACGGGAAGTGGAGGGTATGTGTAGATTACACTAACCTCAACGACGCATGCCCTAAGGACTGCTTCCCCCTCCCTCGGATAGATCAGCTGGTCGATGCCACGGCTGGCCATGCTAGGCTCAGCTTTATGGACGCCTACCGTGGGTACCACCAGATTGCGATGCACAGCATGGACGTCGAGAAAACCGCATTCATCACGCCGAGGGGTACCTATTGCTACCGGGTCATGCCGTTCGGACTGAAAAACGCTGGGGCCACCTACCAAAGAATGGTTTCCAAGATGTTCGCTAGGGAGCTCGGCGACATTATGGAAGCTTACATTGACGATATGGTGATCAAAAGCAAATTCGCAGAAGACCATCTCTCCCACCTCGGAAGGGTCTTCTCCATCCTCAGGAGGCACAGTTTGAAACTTAACGCAGAAAAGTGTGCGTTCGGGGTCGGTTTCGGGAAATTTTTGGGGTACCTCGTCACCCGCCGTGGGATCGAGGCCGACCACAACCAGCTAGAAGCTATACAGAAGCTCCGAGCGCCGTCGACAATCAAGGAGGTTCAGCGGTTGACAGGGATGGCAGCTGCCCTCAATCGATTTATAAGCAGGTCATCCGATGCCTGCCGACCCTTCTTCCAATCCATCAAAACCAGTAAGAGAGCCTTTGTCTGGAATTCTGAGTGCGACGCTGCATTCGCCGGGCTTAAAGACTACATGTCCCGAGCACCCCTGCTAGTCATGCCGAGGGAAGACGAAGACCTCTACCTTTACCTGGCAGTGTCCGAACACGCTGTGAGCTCGGCACTGGTTCGGCAGGAGGGTTTGGAGCAGTTCCCAATCTATTACTCGAGCAAAACAATGCTCCCAGCTGAAACCAGGTACTTGCCAATTGAGAAGTTGGCACTTTCGCTGGTTACGGCGAAGAGGAAACTCCTGCCCTATTTTCAGAGCCACACGGTCGTGGTAATCACAGCGTACCCTCTGAAAACCGTCATGCGCAAGGCAGATCTCTCGGATCGGATCTGCAAGTGGTCCTTGGAATTGGCCAACTTCGACATCCGGTACGAGCCCCGGACGGCGATTAAGGGTCAGGCGTTGGCGGACTTCGTCGCCGAGCTCACACCGAAGCTGGAAATTGATCTCCAGAAGGAAAGGACAGCCGGAGACGGAGGTGCCGAGGGGGCCGAAAGCACCACCGCCCCCGAGCAATCTGGGTTCGTCCTCAAGCGCTCCCCTCCCCGCACGGCTACAATTTATACGGGCGAGTCCTGGCGGATGCACGTCGACGGAGCATCAAACAGCCGAGGGGCAGGGGCTGGTATTGTGCTTATTTCTCCTGAAGGGACCATTCACGAGTGTGCAATGAGCATCGGTTTCCCAGCCACAAACAACGAGGCCGAATACGAGGCCTTAATTGCTGGACTCCGCCTTGCTCTTGCTCTCGGGGTGGATGAACTGCAGGTTTATAGTGATTCCATGCTGGTTGTGAACCAGCTGAATAGCGATTATGGCTCTGGAGATGCTCGGATGCTGAAATACCTCAGCCATGTCCTGGAGCTGCAAAAAGGCTTCAAGACCGTCCACTTTTCTCACATCGGCCGAGCCAAGAACGCTCATGCCGACGCCCTTGCTGCTCTTGGATCGGCCTGTAACGAGCTTGGAGGCACGCGGACGATCACGCTCGGGGAAATCGCACTCCCAAGCTTCGAGCCGGGCGCCGAAGACGTTATGACAATCGCTACTTCTGGCCCGAGCTGGATGGATCCCTTGATCTCCTATCTCCGAGACCAGGCCCTACCTCCAGATAAGAAAGAAGCACACCGAATCCGCTGCCAGTCCGCGTCCTACTTCCTCTCCCCGACTGGACAGCTGTACCGCCGCACCTACGTCGGTCCGGACCTCCGCGTGCTGCACAGCGCCGAGGTACCTCACGTCCTCCGTGAGCTCCATGAAGGAAGCTGCGGCAACCACTCGGGAAGTCGCTCTCTCTCCGAGCGAGCTGTCACCCAGGGCTACTGGTGGCCGAAAATGAAGAGGAGCGCTGAGGATTACGTCAAAAAGTGTGAGGCGTGCCAAAGACACTCCCCCATCCTTCACCAGCCCACCGTGTCCCTGCAGCCCGTTACAAGCCCATGGCCGTTCGCCCAGTGGGGGCTTGATATTGTCGGAGTTCTTCCTACGGCCCCCGGAGGATTTCGGCACCTAATCACGGCCACGGACTACTTTACCAAGTGGGTGGAGGCCGAACCGCTGATCCACATCACGGCCTCCGAGGTCGAGCAGTTCATTTGGAAGAACATCATCTCTCGGTTCGGCGTACCCTATGCTATCGTCTCCGACAACGGCACTCAGTTCGTCGCCGAGGCCGTTAAAACACTGTGCAAGAGAAAGAATATCCGTGTTTTTAATTCAACCGTGTCTTACCCTCAAGGAAATGGCCAAGCCGAGGCATCGAACAAGTCGATCTCGGCCGGCCTCAAGCGTCGGCTGACTAACAAGCGCGGGAAGTGGGTAGAGGAACTCCCCAAGGTCCTCTGGGGTTACCGAACGACCCCCCGGCGAGGAACTGGCCGAACGCCGTTCTCAATGGCTTACGGGATGGAGGCCGTCCTTCCACTTGCAGTTGTTGCTCCCTCCGCCCGAACCGAAGCGTTCCATCCAGCCACGAACGATGAGCACCTGGCCTCCGAGCTTGATCAAATCGAGGATCTCCGTGATGAAGCTCACATCAAGTACGCGGCCTACCAGCAGGAGGTGGCTCGGGGTTATAACAAGCACGTTCGCCTCCGCCCCTTTAATATTGACGATCTCGTCCTCCGAGCGGTCGTGCAAAAGAAAAACAAAAAGAAGTTCATGCCCAATTGGGAGGGTCCCTACCGAATCCTAGCCAAAGCTGGTTATGGGGCCTACAAGCTTGCTGAAATGGACGGCACGGCCGTCAGTAACCCATGGAACGCCTCAAAGTTGAGGAAATTTTATGGTTAGGATCTTATGTTTATCATTTTTTGCGTTTGTCACGCCCTCGGCAGCTTTTTGTAATGCCTAGGGATCGAGATGTTAATGATAAGATCCTTTCTTTATAGTTGCTGTCATTTCTTGATTTTTACTTTCCTACAAGCAACTACCCTCGGCACGAAGACCACATTGAGATCAATGCCGTTCGGTGGAACGACCCGACCCCGTTCGGTGAAACGGTCGCCTATGTTCAATTGAACAAAAGTCTCTACTCGGCCGAAACGATACGTTAGCGTTCGGTTGAACACACGATCGTGTCTGATAGAGCGGGCGCTAATACGTACCAGCGTTCGGGGAGATGCCCCTGGTCACGGGACCTACCTGGCAAACTAGCCGGGGGCTATTGTTTCGCTCGGCGCATTATTATACAAACATTTGCGTGAAATTATGAACTCACTCGCTTCGGCAGGACGCCGTTATTGCAATGACCCCCCGCCGAAGCAGGGGCTATTATGTACTTCCAGTGGTTAACTACTAGTTATTTCCAATTCCAGTGATCACGATTCGGCTTATACAATGATATCACCCACGAGAGCTATGACTTGTAAAATTATTCGAACAAAGATATGAAATCATGCAGAGGAGGGTACAAAAATGTCAAAACCAGCATTCATTCATTACAATAGTGAGGAGGCTCGGCCCCGGGTACAAGTACTTGAAACAAAAAAAAAAACAGACTATGAGAGGATGGCCTCCGTGTTGGTGCCGTCGGAAGTCTGGTCCTGGTTGTCGGCAGTGGCGTCGGCGGCGTTCTCGCCTTCGGTCCCATTCCCTTCGGGAGCGTCCTCCTCGTCGTCGTCAAAGGGCATCTCCGGGACCTCGGTCTCGGGCACAGGAGGAATGGAGGACCGAAGGGCGGAGTCCGCCGGCACAGAAATGATGTCGAAGGCTTGAGCAAAGGCTTGGGGCCAGCAATCAGCACGACCAAGGAGGTACCCTTTTCCGAAGGCTTTTTCTTCATTCTCGTTCGCCTCTTTGGCGAACTTTTGCAGCGTTTCGCGCGCCCCCCGTTGGTAGCCGTTGGAATCAGCAGCGGCCATCATCTCATCGTGATCGGCCTGGGCACGCTGCAGATCCTTCTCGGCATTAACGGCCCTCTCTTCAGCGGCCGTGACTTTGCTTTCGGCAATCATGGCCCTCTCTTCGGC
Organism: Vaccinium vitis-idaea; assembly: GCA_963854785.1. Classification (NCBI taxonomy): domain Eukaryota; kingdom Viridiplantae; phylum Streptophyta; class Magnoliopsida; order Ericales; family Ericaceae; genus Vaccinium; species Vaccinium vitis-idaea. Next base: position 2,230,214 of record OY978224.1, read on the forward strand.
ATCCTTCTGAAGACGGCGAGCCTCCGCCAGCTGCCTCTCGAGCTCTTGGCCGTCAGCGGCTAGGGCTTCGGCGCTCTTCTTCAGATCCGCCCGAGCCTTCCGCTCCGCCTCCAGCTTCTTCTCAACCTCGCTCTTCTCGGCGCCAAGTTTGTACACCTTGTCGCCGAGGACCAAAGCCGATTGGCCAGCCTGTAACAAAAAAAATTCCCACAAGCTAATTAATTAATAAACCGAAGGAAAATACTTGGGAAAAATACGAAGTGTGAAGTTGGGGTTTTACCCTCACGATATGAGTGCAGAGATCGGCGTAGTTATCTGCCGTATTCTTCGCCTCGGCTTTTATGTCCCTCGGCAGGGCGAGGGCCTTCAGCAGGGTCATCGCCGTCTTTCGGCTCTCCCGAACGCTGGCATTCTTCTTTACCGGCTCGCCGCTCGACGTCCGGATGACCGGGATCCACGGCTCGTCTTTCTCAACCGGGGAAGGTGTGTCCCCGAGTGGCGGAGATACCACCTGCTTGTCTTTAGGGGCTGACCTCCTCGGCTGAATCTCGGTCGGGGTGGCTTGGGGAGGAGGTGTTGGTCGCAGGGGCTCCCGGGATCCCTCTGGGGCCTCGTTCGTCCGTGCCTTCTTCGTTGGACCTTCCCCCTCAGCTGCATGACCGGCCTTGAGGCCCGCTGCCCTCTCGGCATCCTTCCTCTTCTTCTCGGCCCTCTCCCTCCTTTGGGCCTCCCTCAAAGCGGAAGATCCGGCCATATCACCCTCGGGGATGCTTCCCTCGGCGAAGGACTGGGGTGGTTGTTGGGTACTCGGCGGTAAGCGCTCCCGGCCGACGAAGTCGGATAGCAGAAGATCAGGGTCGAAGAGTCGTCTTCGGCGCTCACCCGTCCTCTTCACGGGACTCTTTCCCCTCCTCAGGAAGCCCTTGTACGATGGCACGTAGCCGAGGACTTCAGGAGCAGTGCGGTTGGGGATGGCAAAGATCTGGTCGATGACGTCGTCGTCCGCGTCTTCGGCGAGCTTCCTTGTCACCTTCCTGCAGTCTAAAAAAAAAAAAAAAAAAAGAGAGAAAAAGAGGCCAAATGCAGATTAGAAAAGTACATGGAATAAAAAAAAAAATGAAATGAATGAAAGTGCAAGTATGAGCTCTCGGCTTACTGGGTCTCCCGCGACTCCAGGGCACGGACCACCTGGAGTCCTCGCCCGGGGTTTTTTCGAAGTTCCCTCTGACTATAACTAGCTCGCAGGCATGCCTCTCCGAGTCCGAGAGTTGACCGATGAGGTGGGGGTACTCGGGGCGCCTCGAGAAGTAATAACGGCCGTAGCTTTTACTTCGCGCCGCGGTATAGACCGCCATGAGGTCGGACAGGCGGAAGGGGATGTTGTGCCGCTCGGATAACCTCACCACCGAGCAGATGATGCGGTACACATTGGTGACCAGTTGGTGAGGGGCGAGCTCGTACACATCCAGGAATTGTCGGAGGAGGCGTGGCATGGGAAAGGTTAACCCACCTTCGGCGATGGCCATCAGGGGCACGGTCACCTGCCCTTCCACGTAGTGGATTCTGTTGTCTGTAGGCCTCGCAATCTCCACGTCTTCGGGGATGTTGTAGTCCCTTCGGAACGCGGCGAGCTTGTCCGGAGAGCCGTCGAAGTACGTGTCGACGTACTTGCACTTCCCGTGCTTTGGGTTCGGCGGCGGAATCGACTCCCAGCCGTGCCCGTACTCGACGCCCCCCTCTACATCAGCCTCATCCTCATCCTCGGGGGCTTGCTCCTGCCCTTCGTCCTCGACATCGCGGTGCGAGGAGCCGTCATCATCCTCAGCTCGAGCGTTCAGGCCGGTTTGCGAGCCTTCACCCTCGGCATGAGGAATGCTCCCCTCGGTATGAAGAGGCTGGACCAAGAAATCGTCCACCTCCAGGACCACCGCGGGCTCGGGCTCCTTGAACCCGGCTGTCTCCCTGCCGATCTCAACCACTTCGGGGTCCGAAGCCCAGTCCCCGGAGAGATCTGGGAGCTCGGTAGGGTCAATGGTGGGGGATGAAGGGACATCGGTCGGCACGGCCGTCTCGGGGACCGGGTTCGGACGAGGGCTCTGCCCGGACGAAGAGGCTTGAGCGCCGCTCTCGGCGCGGCTGGCTTCCATTTGCATCTCCATCCAGCGCTCAGGGGTTATGGCCTGAATCGGGGCTATGTCTAGGGGTATGGCTTCGGGTGGTGGAGAGCTGAACTGTGCTTGGCTCCTATAGCCTCTCCCGAGACTTCTTAATTGCTCTCTGAAGAGGACGCTTTGGATGAAATCGCTGAACTGGGATTCGGCAAGGACGTCGTCGGAAGATGAGTCCGAGGAGTCTGAGCTCATCCAAGAAAGACCTACAGTGCACGGGTGAAACAACCATCAGCGATATTCACAGGTGTGATTTCAGAAAAATACAAAGGGTTGAGCGTCGGCCCCTGCCGAGCTCCCCGCACGTCGTTGATTGTCCGAGAGCCCTACTACCTATGAGCTCTCGGCAATACCTAAAGAGAAATCACGCTCGGGTATATCCTCCGCCCTCGGCGAAAAGCGGTTCGCTCGATGAGGGGACGCTCGGAAGAACACGTTGAGTGTTCTTCAAGCCCAGAATCCGGCAGCCGTGCTCCGCCGCACAAACTGCCGGAAAACTCAAACAAAAACAGAGGCAGAAAAAGCGAAAAAGTGAAACACTCAAAAACCCACCCAAAATGCAACAAAAATGCACAAAAAGCTTCACAAAACGTATAGAAACAAGGGAAGAACACAATACCTTGGATTTGGTGGAAGAATCTTGGCCTGAAAGTGAGATCTCCGCGAGGAAGGAGCGGTTGAGCACGGCGGACGGTGGCGGCGTAGGGTTCTGGTGCTAGAGAGAGGGTAACGGTCCTCTCTCTCTCCTCCCCTCCTTGTATTTATAGGGGGAAGGACTGAAGAGCCATTAAGGCGCCGGCTCGGGAGGCGAAGCGGCGCCCAATAGCAACGTGACACCTGCCCACGACGTTTAAACCGTTTGGGCGCGAATCCATGTAACGGCGCTCGGACCAACCGTGCGACGACGCGTGGCAGCAACGTCACCACGCGTCATAGATTCCTGACACGGCGTGTCAGGCGTCTTTTCACGTCACTCATCGACGCGACGCTTCAAGCTCTATCCAACCCGAGCGCTTAATATAAAGAGACTCGGATCGTCAGGGCCCCGACCGCAGGAGCGACCCTCCGATCATGGCTCCCCGACCTCCGTTTTGCTGACCGCATAATCCGATCGAATCAACTCCCACATTCGTCGTCCCTCGTCATGGGAAGTTGATGGGGCTATTGTAGCGGCCGGGTTCATAGGGGTCAGCGAAGGCCCTCCCTCCACATCACGAAGAGCCAAAAAGACCACCATCTCAGAACCTGCAAAATCGAATGCAGGTCGATCCGCCTCAATGGTGCCGAGCGAACGGTGCCCACGGCGGACGGTGCGGACACAGGGTTCTGGACGAATATAGGTTTGAACGATGTCTGCCGAACGTCTCGGTGCCGAGGACATGGCACTCACAGCTTGGTTCCCAGACGACCCTCGGGAGCTCCGCCGAGCGACGCGCCGAGCGCCCGTGGGGCTGTGCCGCACGCTTGCCGAGTCGGTTGACCTCGGTAACGTGGGGCTCGGGTACATCCGGTTTGGTGGAAGTGTGACGGGCACGCCACACAGCCCATGATGAGGCATTAAATGCGGCAGTCACCTACTCTGCCACCGCCGCCTGCAGCAGCACGTGGGTGATGGGGAATGTCTCAAGCTGATTTGACTACTCGAACCCACGTGCCGTGACGTCAGCCCAGGCATGGCGTCTGGGACTAGGGTAAAGGTCATATCACCTGTCATTCCGAGCGTGAATGACAGGCGCGTGAGGGGCGCCGAGCGCGTGGGACGTACGCCCCTCAGCCTATAAATACCCAGCCACAACTACCACAATGGATATACCTCTCTCCTCATTCAATACTCCCATAACTCTACCTCTTTACTTCTCTCTCTGAGATTTCTGGTGCATTTCTCCCCTCCGGTGACTGACTTGATCATCGGAGTGCCTTCCCGGACCACCACCGTCCGGGCTAGGCACTGACGTGGTTGTCTACGTGTGCAGGTTACCATTTCCGGCGAGCATTGCCCTTTCCACCGGCGCTCTTCTCACCCCAAGAGGTCCAAAGAGTTCACTCCGGCGAAGAGACCCCCACAAATTCCATCCTTCGTAGATAACCTACCCCAGCAAACAAGCCAAATTATGAAAGCTCATGTAGGAATAGCTTGTTTAAACCAAGCAATAGAAGCCCATTGCACTTTTTAGGTAAGGGAACCCTAAGAGCTTCCCAAGCAGTTTCAACGGAAAACTGACCATTTTGAAGTTGTATCTACCTTCCAGCTCTTTCTTCTTTTTTCCACACCCCCTCGCTCTCCGAGGGCTGACATTAGACAAATTGCTATTGTGCTAATATGTTCATGGACTGATTCTTGGGTTCTAATGCCATTAAGGAACGATTAGTTTTTTACTTTCTGCATGGGATAAAAGCCCTGGTCCACTAACTAACTTTGGCTTATTGGCCTTTTTGAGTAGGTGTATGTGAGAATGATTTGTCTTGTAAAGCGTGAAAAGCCAAAAAGCTAACATCCAAGTTGATGAACAAGGCCAAACATTGGCATACTAAACTATTAATGGTTCACATAGGAGACGTGAAGTAGATTTTAGCGTGGGCTACTCGTGTTATAGACCACCTTTACTACACTGAATACCCATGATTACTATCCCCTACAAATAACAATTTGGTACGGATATTAATTCCACTTAAAATGAAAATTTCAAGCAATTTTTAGTTGTAATGTCGAATTATTACCTAACAGCAATTTTTAGTTGTAATGTCAAATTTCTAGAGATCCCTTGTAGGAGGAGACTTATTCAGAGCCTATTACAAGCTGCTAGTTCATACTCCCTGCATGAAATATATATGTATTTTCCTATATATTTGTATGTCTCCTATTGTGTTCAATGTGTGGGAAGAAAAGAGAAAGAGGGCAGAGGAAAGGAGTAACGTGGAGGGGCTCCCCCCACCAGTAAAATGTAAGTGTGTGTGAGAGTGTGAAATATGTGATATGTGTGTCTTTGTATTTTGTGAAAAGTTCAATAAAATGTGTTGGGTTTGTGTGTGAAGTTATGGATTTTCGGAATGGTCAAAAACTTCCTTTTGTTCAAATGATCCAGGCTCCTAGATTATCTCCTAGTCCTAAACTCTTAAAGGATAGAGGATTGATGTTGCAGCTTGGTCAACTAGATCAGCCATCAACTGATGTCATACACAGTGGAATGAATGTCGTTAATGAAGCACCAAACTACATTTTGCTTAGTCTTGAAGCAATGCAGAATAGAGAAGCGACGATGCAACTAGATTCACCTCATCAGCCACCATTGGATCCGTCAAACAATGGACATAATGTCGTCACTGCAGAAGAAAACATCATTGTAGTGACTAGCTTAGAAGAAGGCGAAAGAAAGACGCAAAGGGAACATGGAACTGGAGTTAGAATTCCAGTTTCTTTTGATGATATCCTTAAATGTGCAGGAATGAAGCTTAAAGCGGCTGCTGAGAAACTCAAAGGTAAAGAGTAAACTCCCAAAATTTAAAATCTCAGTTTGCTTGTTGACCTAGTTGTAATTTTTAACTAGGCGGTCTCTTTTCATACAGAAATTGTTGGGCTTTTGGCAGTAGAGAACAGAAGGCATTTTGTCTTATACGATTCTTTTTGTGTTGCAGTTAGTAAGTCTACATTTAAACGTGCTTGTAGGGAGCATGGTATTGATCGGTGGCCGCCTCGAAACATGGAAACTGTCAGTCCATTTCAGCCCTCGCCTGTTGAGATTCAGGGGCAAACCCTGCCACTGAATTCAACAATCTAATCAAGCTATACCAGGTGTCGCTCACGTGAAGCCAGGTGTCCAAGATGCAAAGAGGGTGACCATTAGGGCAAAATATAAAAATAAGACTATAAAGTTTGATCTGTCTTTCTGGTCTACATTGGTAGAGTTTGAGCAAGAAGTGGCTAAAAGGCTTCACCTGGAGGCTGGAACTTACTATGCAGAGTATAAAGATGAGGAGGGTGAGCTGAATTTCATAGCTTGCGACGACGACTTACAAGATTGTATGTACACTCCTAGATCCCAGGGCAACACTTCGATTGAGGTTCTGCTTAAGCTAGAGGAGCCACTTATCAACTTGAATCCTGCTAATTAAGCATATATCTATATGATCTGTCTTGCTGCCGTAAAGTTCTGCACTTGATGTAGTTTTTTCCTTATTTTTTTGGTTGTTCAATTAGTCATTACAATTCGGGGAAATTATGCTCTCTTTTTTTCGGGCACCCCTATCCTTTCCTATGCTGTTGTAACATGACTAGTCTTTAGAAGTTACTTGGTAGTTGGTATGGAAGAAACTTGATGAATGGAAGAAATCAAGAAAACCACAAAGGGGTTGGAACAGCGGTACGCAACTAAAAACCTTCTGATTTTAAGCCAAGTATTGCATAGTCTTAGTTGTGTTGAGCAAAAATAGGCATAGGCGTCAATGGCAAGAGAAACAACAATAGTAGTGTGGTTCATAGTTTGTAAAGTTCAGGCATAGAATTCCCTGCCAGGAGGCAGGAATTTTTCATTTTAAACAAAGTCTTTTTTAATTTGTTAGTGTTGATGAGAGGCATCTACAAAAATAAAAAATCATGACAAAATTTTTGAAAGCTTACCAAATACAAAAATAATGCAAGATTCGTCAATTTTGTTGAATATCTATATAGATTTTTCTCATGGTTACGATCTACTCCCTCTGTCCCTATTTGTAAGTTCCTTTGGGAGGATGCTCTTATGCTTTTGAGTGTGATTTGAATCTCACTAATTACAAGTCTACAAGTTTTCCCAGCAACAAATAATTTTTTTTTTTGCTTTTGGAGATTTGAACTTATTATGAGAATATTATTTTTGCTTTTGTCATGTATATCTTTTTTGTCATTTTACTATATTTTCTAGGAACATCACTAGATACCTGAGTTCACCTGAGCCTCTTCCGGCCTATATCTAAGACTCTTGGATAAAAAAGCAATGACCCTTGAGCTCCCGACTCTCCCCGAAGGACTACTGTGACTTACGGTTTCTCAGAAAATACGTATATCTAATCATCTCATATGAATTTTTTTTAGCTATGCTATTACTTTTTCATTTGCTCTCATTGAGACAAATGATGCAATATAAAAATTTAAAAAAATCAAATAAGTAAGAATCAAGACAAAAAACCAAAAAGACTGCACTAAAAATTCCGCAAAATTTAGGCTAGAGAGGGCATAAGTAGCGTGCCCTTCTTTACGGTACGTAATGAACTCTAGCAAGGTATGCAATTGCTATTATACAAAAGACTGATGTCTTTTAAGTTGAAACTGACTTAGGCTTTGTAGTGTCTTCTTGCTGTGTACACGCCTCGGAGGACACTAACAGGTGGTTGGTTTTGCAGGCCTAAGGACGTTTAGGAGAATTTAAATCAGATTCATCCCCTTCAAACAAACCAGAGGACGGGTGAGATCACATCCTCACAAGCGGTGGTGGTGGTGGAAGCATACGAGGCTGGAGGAGGTTGATAAGCAATGTATGCCTCATATGGAAAGTCAAAGAAGTCAGAAAATCAATAAGGAAGATGTCACTTGATTCCCTGAAGATTAGGAATGTGATTAGCATCAAATCTGCTAATCACTAGTTGTACTAATGTAATTAAATCAGCCCATAATTTTCGTCCATGATTTTCTCCATTATGTTGTAATGAAGTCAATATCTAAACTCTATTGTTTCTTATGGTATCAGAGCCAACCACAAACTGATTGTGGTTATTTTTTCTCTTAATCTCTACAATCGCAACTTGGCCGCAGTTGTTCGTCGTCATTCACAACAGCCACAAATCGGCCGTGGTAAGGAGATTCTTTGTACAATTGTACTCATGGCGACATCAAACAAGTATCCCTATCCTTCCCAGCTTAATGTTGGGAATTTTGTCTCAAACAAGCTAACACAAACCAACTATCTGTTGTGGAAAACACAGATGTTGGGTCTTATTGAGAGTCAAAACTTGGTGGGTTTCATTGATGGTGAATACCCACAAGCAGATCAACAGATTCTATCCAGTGATGGAAAATCGCAGGAAACAAATCCAGAGTATGTCCGATGGAGAAACTCCGATAGATTGTTACGAGGATGGATTATTGGGACTCTTTCGGAGAAAATCCTTGGACATGCTGTTGGGTTGGAAACCTCGGCAGCAGTATGGAAGGCATTAGAGAATGCTTTTGCACAATCATCTCAAGCAAGAGAATTTCAACTCGAAGAAAAAATCTCTCTACTTCAAAAAGGCGATATGTCCGTTACTCATTATTTGAGTAAATTCAAACGTCTCTGTGACGATCTTGTTGCTATTGGGAAACCAATTAGTGATGAGAAGAAAGTTTTCTGTTTGCTAAAAGGTCTTGGACCGAACTATGATAGTTTTACCACGAGCATGCTCAAACTCCCAATACCTTCATATACAGATCTCATCCCTTTGCTGCAGTCATGAGGCCATCAAGCAAGCACATGTTGCACACCACTATACTCAACCAAAGCAGACCGAAGCCTTTGTTGGACAAAGATTTTCTGAGGGAAACGGACGTGCAGGAGCTAACAGAAGTAATAACCGTCAGTTTACATCAAATGGACGTGGGTTCATTCAGACAAGGCATAATCCTTCTAGGCATGGAACCAACTTCAAGCCAAATAATGGAGGCCAATCTCAAGATCGCCAGTCGCAGCCTAAGCACCAAGTGAGAAATTCCACAGAATTTCCTAAGCCGACGCAAAAAGGTGGAACTCAGATTACATGTCAGATTTGTGACAAGCCTGGTCACGGTGCTTTGAAGTGTTGGAATCGATTCAATCATGCCTTCCAAGCCGATGACATACCACAAGCCCTTGCAGCCATGACTATAACTGATGGTCAAGTATCAGAATGGCTCCCAGATACAGGTGCATCGGCGTATATGACAGGAAATCAAGGTAACCTCAAAAATCTTGTTCCTCATACTGGTACTGATACGATTATGGTTGGTGATGGAAATAAATTGCCAATCTCTCACATTGGCGAAGCCAATGTTACTGCTGGCCCTAATCAAATGCTCTTGAAAAATGTTTTGCTTGTACCTAACATGAAAAAGAACCTAATTTCTGTTAGTCAACTTACAAGAGATTTTCCCTGCATTTTTGAATTCTCATCAAAGGGATTTATAATCAAGGATCAGAAGACAAACAAGATATTGGGCTCCAGAACTAGACGTGGGGGTTTGTATGCGATGGATGAACAAATTGAAGCTCTTTTTTCAACAAGATTCAGAACAACATCAGAAGAGATATGGCATAGACGTCTTGGTCATCCTCAACAATCAGTAGTTCGTTTTTTAAGCAACAAGAAGTTAATCAATGTCAATGTTTGGAATAAATCTCCCTCCGTTTGTGATTCATGTCAAATGGGAAAAAGTTGTAGGCTCCCTTTTGTCAATTCCAATACTTTTTCCAAGGAACCCTTGTTCAAGATTCATTCTGATTTATGGGGAAAAGCACCAGTTGTCTCTTTTCAGCATTTTAAGTACTATGTTTCATTTATTGATGATTGCACACGCTTTACTTGGATATATCCCATGAAACGGAAATCGAATTTTTTGTCATGTTTCCTACAATTTCAGAAAATGGTTGAGAATCAGTTTGATAGAAAAATTAAAATTTTCCAATTAGATGGTGGAGGTGAATACACAGATAATAAGTTTGCAAGTGTTTTGAATAACAGTGGCATCATACACCAGGTATCGTGTCCAGGTACTCCAGAACAAAATGGTGTTGCAGAGCGAAAGCATAGAAACATTGTTGAGTTGGGGTTAACAAAGATGATAGCAAGTACTGTTCCAATGCGCTTTTGGGTTGAAGCTTTCTCGACAGTCGTCTTCTTGATAAACAGGTTACCTAGTAAAGTACTGGGTATGAAATCACCATTTTCTCTTTTATATGGTAAAGAGCCTACCTATTCTTCTCTTCGGACTTTTGGATGTCGATGTTTTCCTTATTTAAGGGACTACTCTCCTGATAAGCTGAGCCCCAAAACTGTGCCATGTATCTTCCTTGGTTACAGTGATCGGTATAAAGGCTATAGATGCTTTCATCCACCATCCCATCAACTCTATATTTCTCGCCATGTTGTATTCGATGAGCATCTCTTACCCTATACAGATCCTAACTTACTTTACAGTAGTGGTGATTTTCAGGGGGAGATTGTTTCTTATGATGATTGGGAATATCCGACCGAGTGCGCTTCACAAAAACAAAATGTTGAAGCTCAACTTCCCATGGGCTACTCCTCATCCAGTCTTGATAATGGCACACAAATTGGTTTTTCTCTTGATGATAGATTAGAAAATAATGATCAGACTTTATCTCCAATGCATCCCTCCTCACCGAGCAGCGAGGATCACTTGTCACCAATCTTTGAATCGCAGGCACCTACTGTGCCACTGGAACTTGCTGAGCTGAGAGAAATCATACCACCAATATTATCATCTACTCAGTCCTTGGTAGCTCCAGCTAATGTGCCATCACATATGGAGCTCAACACACATCCCATGCTTACGAGAGGCAAGTCTCGTGCAGGTTTCACCACTTTTGTTGCTTCACAAAATGACATTCCAATTGAGCCTAAAACCGTCAAAGCTGCTCTTCATCATCCTGGTTGGTTCAATGCTATGCAAGAAGAGCTCCTTGCGCTTCATCAGAACTCTACTTGGGATCTTGTTCCACGGCCTTCAAATTTCAACGTTATAGGAAGTCGATGGGTCTTCAAGACAAAACTGAAACAGGATGGTAGCGTTGAGCGCTTAAAGGCCCGGCTCGTTGCACAAGGCTATAGTCAGGTAGAAGGTCTAGACTTTGCCGAAACATTTAGTCCCGTTATTAAACCTGCAACTATTCGCCTTGTTTTGTCTCTTGCTCTTATGCATAACTGGTCTATCAAACAATTAGATGTAAAAAATGCATTTTTGCATGGACATCTTCGGGAAACAGTGTACATAGAGCAACCTCCGGGCTTTATCGATGAATCACATCCCGGATATGTATGCAAGCTCAAGAAAGCTCTCTACGGGCTCAAACAAGCTCCACGAGCTTGGTTTGATCGTTTCAGCGAATACTTATTAAGCTTGGGATTCTCTTGTAGTACAACCGACTCCTCTTTATTTGTTTCAAGGAGCTCTAGGGGAGTCATTCTTGTGCTCTTATATGTTGATGACATGATAGTCACGGGTGAAACCCCAGATTATCTACAATGGTTCACTGATGCTCTTGGACGAGAATTTTCTATGAAGGACTTGGGCTTGCTTCATTATTTTTTGGGTATTGAGGTTCAACCATTATCGGATGGAATTCTTCTTTCACAGTCAAAGTATGCTCGTGATTTGGTTACTAAAGCAAAAATGTTAGAGAGCAAAGGAATTTCTACTCCCATGGCAGCAAAACACAAGTTCCCTATTTCAGATGCCCCTTTTCCTGATCCAACCTTCTATAGAAGTATTGTTGGGGGCTTGCAATATCTTACCATGACACGACCTGATTTGTCCTACTCCGTCAATACGGTATGTCAGCATATGCAAGCACTCACCAATGGACATTACCAGGCAGTGAAAAGAATCCTTCGGTATTTGAATGAAACTCTAGACTTTGGACTTCGGCTCTTGTCAAAGAATTCTATGAACTTGTATGCCTTCTCCGATGCTGATTGGGCAGGTTGTCCCATTACTCGACGCTCAACGACAGGTTTTTGTACCTTGGTTCTAATTGCATCTCTTGGAGTGCAAAGAAACAATCCACTGTAGCTCGTTCTAGTGCTGAAGCGGAATACCGATCCATGGCTTCCACTACAGCAGAACTTACGTGGTTATCTTTTCTTCTTCGTGATCTTGGTTTCTCTCTTTCTTCTCCACCCATACTATATTGTGACAATATGAGTGCGCTTTACATGTCCATCAACCCTGTCTTCCATGCTCGCACCAAACATGTTGAATTGGATTACCATTTTGTTCGCGAGAATGTTGCACTTGGCAATTTGGTTACTCGTTACATTTCCACCAAAGGACAAATTGCTGATATATTCACGAAGCCATTATCTAAGCCTGATTTTTGTACTCAGCGAGTCAAACTTGGCATTCAATGCTGTCCAAGTTTGAGGGGAGTGATAAGCAAAGTATGCCTCATATGGAAAGTCAAAGAAGTCAGAAAATCAATAAGGAAGATGTCACTTGATTCCCTGAAGATTAGGAATGTGATTAGCTTCAAATCTGCTAATCACTAGCTGTACTAATGTAATTAAATCAGCCCATAATTTTCGTCCATGATTTTCTCCATTATGTTGTAATGAAGTCAATATATAGACAAGTATTCCATTGTTACTTCTCACATTGAGAAGAACACAAATTCAGTCTCTTTCATTGTTCTATCTAAACTCTATTATTTCTTAGTGATTATTGTGGACGGTCGACCTCCACGCCGGTTGGATGGTTTGAAAATGATGTTTTGAAAATAGAGTCGCCACCCGGGTTTTTGGAAAATGGTTTAGGACCCGAGAAACCGTTTTGAAAAGGATTGAGAAAATGATTTAGAAAACGGTTTGGAAACCAGAGATTCGTTTTGGATTCGGGAGCCAGGTTACGAGCGGGGAAGGGTTTTAATGCACCCCGCTCGCCCGATTAAAAATCGGTCTTTACTAAATATTTGTGGGATTTTTCGAAGATATTTTAATGCCGAACTTTATTCAAATAAACAGTTTATCAAACAAAGCAGATGATAATAATGAAAATAAGCAATATGCAAATCAAATAATCCAGATAACACACCAAGGGTTCAAACTGTTTTGTAAAGGAAATGTTTCAAAATTTCAAATTTTGCAAAAGTGTGCCGTGCGGCACACTAGGTGTACCGTGCGGTACATAAAGTGTGCCGTGCGGTACATAAAGTGTGACGTGCGGCACTATTCATCAGTCCAACGGTCAAATTTTCAAAAGAGTGCCGTACAACACTCCAACTGTGCTGTGCGGTACATGGGGAGTGCCGTGCGGCACTGTTTCCTTCACAAATAGTTCAAACTTTGGTTTTTCGACATGATTGAATAGAAGCACATACAAGGTATGAAAACTTGATCAAAACTAATTACTTTGAACTAGAAAATGATATGTTTGAATAGAAATTGTTCCTCCTCATTAGATTGCTCCATACGACGCGTAAAGTTCACCGTACGACGCAACCGGGAGGTCACGAATCAAACTGATTTTTGATGTAACATGGGTATACCAAATGTAGAGATGATATGGAAGATCATTCCACACTTGGTACCCCTCCCCTCAGGATACCAAAGCTAAGAAGTTTGGCGAAACAGGATCGTACCTTCGGTTGCAAACTCTCGGAATGAAACGCTTTCTTGAACCTCTAATTACGGCTTGGACCTCCTCTGGACTCCAACTTCACTCTGGTACAGCAGCAGGGATGATTGATTACATGGAATTAAATGGATTTGTAATGGTGAACTTGCGGTTTCGGATAAAAAACAGGGGAATTGGTTTTTCGAACGGGGTTTTTTGGGTGAAGCTTGAAGAGTGATTTTGGAGATGGAAAATGAAAGTAATAGAGGATTTTGGAGATGAGTAAGGTTGTGGGTAGGATTTAAGAGAGGTTAGCCATGGTTCTTCTCTCTTCTTTTTCCGGACATGGTTCGGCATTTATAGCCGAGATGAGCGTATCCTCCAAGCAAGTGTGTCGGCCAAGAAAAATGATTGTGGGCTACTCCTTCTAGCCTTTTTCTTCTCCAAGAAACCATTATTGAAGCTGGGTAACGAATGTTAACAAAAGGAGCTGCTGGAGCTTCTGCAAAAAGTCGGTTTACGCATGACAGTGCCGTACGGCACAGTACGGCACACAAACTGTACCGTACGGTACACCAACTGTGCCGTACGGCACACTTCTACCGCCAATATCCAAAAAGCATGCCGTGCGTGATTGTTGAAGCTTCGTGCGTGAGAGATGAGTGCCGTGCGGCACTATTGACTTTGTTGACTTGAAGAGTTTCAATCCGAAAGGCTTTCCGGGCGTTTCTTTTCATCATTGGGGACAAAAATATATACGGGAGTCTCATTTTGGGGTGTCTACAATTATATAAACAAAAACGAGGATATAAGGTGGTGTTTGGTCTCTGACGCGCGTCTTGGAAGATTACGGGACAAGGGATCTTGTAGTGAGCAATCATGGTCATCAGTTCGGCAATCAACGGTTCGGATTAAATGAAAGTATCCTACGTGTAGTGGCTCGGAGGTAAGCAAAACGATAGCGATGGAGGAATGGAGTGAGCGAGTTGGCGCAGGGGAAGGAAAATTACAGGATAGCTAGTGACAGAGTCCTACTAGATAGATCCATGGACAGATGGTAGATTTTGACCCATTAGCAAAATGCAAAATCGTGAAAATATGCTGACACAAATTCTATAACCTATAAAAATATTTTCAGGATAATGCATTTTAAAAAGTGAGAGATAAAAATACATTATCAGAATCAGTCTCAAAGGAGCTTTCGCATTCAACATTACAAGTTTGGAGGCCTAGAGCCTTTGCTAGGCTTGGTCAGCCCTGATCTCATGTTCTTCGAGATGAAATCTCGGGGCTTAAGTTGTCAAATATTACAAGGGCATCCACAGTAGGCTCTTAAAATGGCTCCTAGGTGAGGCTCCTAAAATTTTGCAAGCCATTTGATCAATAATTGTCTTCAATGGGCTCCCAATACAAGCTTCCAATGGTAGCTCATAAGCATAGCTCCTAACCCATTAGCTAAATCTAAGTAGCCTTGTAGCTAGCTCCAAGTGGGACCCAAGCACTTTTAATCTTTTTAGACTTATCAATTTATGGGACCCACTCTTTTTATCATTTTTTCCCACAAAATAGAGAATGCTCTTGCTAGCTCATTAAGTGCACATATGCTCTCTAAAGTTAGCAAGCTCTAGGAGTGAAAAATGGGACCCAATTAGGCTTATGTGTACAGCTTAGGAGTCAACTTAGGAGTTATTTTTAGGGAGCCCACTGTGGATGCCCTAAATTGTGAACCTTATATGGAAATAACTTGTTAAAAATTTACTCCCTCCTTTCCCAAATAATATTGTAGTATTTCATTCTGGATTGTCCCTCAATAAGTGCTCATATTGAAAAGTTTAATGGGTAAAAGTTTATAAAATTATTATTTTATCCTTTCGTAAATGTAACAGGTAACACTACAAGAAAAATCATAATTTGCGAGGAATGAAAATCGTCATAAATGGCACACTTTTCCTCGCCAATGGTATAGGCGAGGAAAATATTTTGTCACTAGTTTTGTCGACAAAGGGTTGTCGCAGAAGGTCACATGGCGAGGAAATAAGAATTTCCTCGCCTATAATGAGTTTTTGACGACGAAATAATTTCCTCTCCTATATTGAGTTTTGGCGAGGAAATATTTCGTCTCCTATATCAATGATTTTTTGTCGATAATTCATCAATTTCCTCGCCAATAATGATGGAAATCGATCCTGAAAAATTACATAGGCGAGGAAATGTTTCGTCGGCAAGTAATTTAATTTAAATATTATAAAATTACATAGGCGAGGAAACTTTTTGTCGGCAAGTAATTTAATTTAAATATTAAAATTACATAGGAGAGGAAACTTTTCGTCAGCAAATAATTTAATTTAAATATTATAAAATTACATAGGCGAGGAAATTTTTCGTCGGCAAGTAATTTAATTTAAATATTATAAAATTACATAGGCGAGGAAACTTTTCGTCGGCAAGTAATTTAATTTAAATATTAAAATTACATAGGAGAGGAAACTTTTCGTCGGCAAGTAATTTAATTTAAATATTATAAAATTACATAGGCGAGGAAACTTTTCGTCGTTAGAAAGCTTCTTAGAGAAACCTCTTTAGTGAGCAAAAATTTCGTCACCTAAAGAATATATACGAGGAGTATAGGTGACAAAATAAATTGTGTCACATTCTTTTGAGAATACAATCCTGTTCATTTTAGAATTCAATAGATATCAAACAAAAACCCTGTATTACAATACATTTCACCAAAATAACTAACATATATTCATAAACCTTCAGAATATTTAGTATTCTACACCAATTAGTTCATCCACCATAGGATCTAATCCATCCATGTTCCAAAGACGAAAAGTCAAAAATAATCAAACTAGACCATATCATGTTCTTATCCTATGCATCATCCAAAAAGAAGACCCAATCTTCATAAAAAATAAAAAAAAAAGAAGAACAGGTCCTCACATATTGATATATCCAAAAAAGAAGTCTTCAATGAAAACCATATACTCTCATCTTTCCCACTATCCAACCTTCTGCCTATTCAATCTGCAAAACATCAAACAAGATTACAAAATATTGTTACGATTTTGATAATAGAATAAGAAAATTTATGTAAACTTAACAAATATAATGTGTCACGCCCCGTCTTGGGACAACGCCAATTGGCCCATCCCGACACAACGCGTGGCACCCGGCCCAATCAGACCAACCTTAGCTCACACAAGCAAAATATTAAAAAGTTAAACAGTTCATTATTTATAACTTCAAAGAGCATCTTACAATGTACGGCGGAAGACTGACATACGTGAACAAAAAAAAAAAAAAGATTATACGCTTAAATACAAGGCCTGGGGACGGACCCTCTTGGCCAACAAAAGCATCACTATCTACATATAACCAAGCCCTGACCTGCGTCACTCGAGCGAGGTGCAACCACACGACCAAAACCTGTAGTGGACGCGACTCGACTCAGTTCTCAACACTTAAGAGTCTATTTCCAGTAAGAAGATGTAAATTCCAGCATGTATCAGCGCTAAACAGGCATTTACAGCAGCTACGCAGGTCATTTACAGCATAAAAATAACACTTTCAGCAACTAAACTTTATTTCCAGCAAATTTCAGCCCTTAACAGGTCAGTTTCAGCACCCAATAGGGCAGTTTCAGCACTTCAAAATGCATTCCAGCAACTAAGAGCAGTTTCGTGCATCTAAATAACTCTTACAACAGCATTTTCAGCCTTAAAAAGGCATTTTCAGCAACTACAAAACAGTTTCCTGCACTTAACTACACAGTTTCAGCAACCTCAGTGGTGAATTTAACCTAGAAACTTCAATTAGAAGCATAACCCATCAAGAGTTCATATAAATACATGAAATTAAAGCACTAGAAACATGGAATTCAAGTCTAGCACGTGTATTTACCTAGGTTTGAGCTTCAATCAAGCACAGGTAAGAAAACCCAGTTGATTCCCTCCTCTTCTCCTCTCTCTCTCTCTCTCTCTCTCGTGTACTCTATGCATGAGCCAAGTGTGGGTATGACTAAGGAAAGGAAAAGGGACGTGGAAGTATATAATCTTGCAAAGGAAAAATTATCCCATGCTACACATCTCATGATGCTGTGATGCTCCAATCAATGGAAATATTCCGTTTTGCATACTTTTAAAATGATGCCAATTCACTCAAATGATGCACACAATTAAGATAAACACACACAAAATTGAATACATTAACGTAAATTAGGAGTCGGGTATTACATAATGTATTTACGTATTTATGATTTGACAGAGGTAAAATGTTGCTCATCGCTTGAAGAATCAGTAAGTCGGGCACTTCGTGGCCCGAAAACGGCTAAAATTGAGCCATCGGCATGCCAAACTTTACTCCACTGCAATTTTCTTGACTTGTATGGCTCATGCAAGTCATATTACATATTTATGATTTTACCGAGGCAAAATGTTGCCCGTCGCTCGAAGAATCAGTAAGTCGGGCACTCGTGACCCGAAAACGGCTAAAATCGAGCCGTCGACATGCCAAACTTTACTCCACTGCGATTTTCTTGACTTGGATGGCTCACTCAAGTCATATTACGTATTTATGATTTTAAAGGGGAAAATTTTTTCCCGTCGCTCGAAGAATCAGTAAGTCGGGCACTCCGGGGGCCGATAACAGCTAAAACCAAGGCGCCGGCAAGTCAAATTATGCTCTGATGGTATTTTCTTGAATTACATGGGCCAAAACAGGTATATTAAGTATTTATGACTTCACGGAGCCAAAATATAGCTCGTCGCTCGGGAAATTGATGAATCGGCTACCCCGGGGGCCGAAAAACGGCTAAAACCAAGGCATCGGCAAGTCAAATTCTGCTCTGATGTATTTTCTTGACTCGGATGGCTTGCATTGGCCACGTCATGTATTGGTGACTTTATGGAGGTAAAATATCGCCCGTTGCACAGGAAATCAACAAATCGGGTGCTTGGAGGCCTGAAAACGGCTAAAAATCATGGCGTTGGCATACCGGATTTTGTTCCACTTCAATTTTCTTGATTTGGACAGTTCAAACAATTCACGTTATGCCCTTGTGACTTTACAGAAGCATCATATTGCCAATTGCTCAAAAATTCGATGATTCGATACTATGAAATCCAAAAAAGGCTTAAAAACGAGGTGTCGGCGTATCGGGCTATGCTCCACCACTGTTTTCTCACATTGGATGGTTCCCCCAAGCAATATTGAGTAATTTTGGCCTACTGGAAGCATCGTTTCACCTACGGCTCGAGAAATCATTGATTGAACGCCTCAAAATCCAAAAAATTGCCTAAAAACAAGGTGTTGACATGTCAAATCCCACTCTGCTGCAATTTTTTTGATTTATATAGTTCACACAAGTCACTTTATGCACTTGTGACTTTATGGAAGCATTATATCGCCCATTGGTCAAAAATTTGATGATTGGATAGATGAAATCCAAAAAAGGCTTAAAAATGAGGTGTCGGCGTATCGGGTATGCTCCACCACTGTTTTCTCACATTAGATGGTTCCCCCAAGCCATATTGAGTATTTTTTGCCTAATGGAAGTATCGTTTCACCTACGGCTTGAGAAATCATTGATTGGACGTTCCAAAGTCCAAATATGGCCTAAAATGAAGCATTAACATGCCGGATTGCATGCTACTGCCATTTTGTTAGTTTGAATGGTTCCAACAAGTCGCATTGGGCATTTATGCATTTATCATAAGTAAGAAAAGTACATTGTGCAGATAACTTTCTTATATATATAACAAGAGCCGAGTCCTCAAAAGAACGTTCTTATATATATATCACAAGTAATTCATAAGTAATTCAAAAGTACACTGTGCAGATAACTTTCTTATATATATATATATATATATATATCACATTGCATTGCATTTAGTCAAATTGCTAACGGAAGTTAGAAAACTAACCAAAAAAATTAGATGAATGGCCATGCCATAATTTCTCCCAACTCAAAAGGCAAAATTACGATTTCAACCCTAAGTCCCGCACAATCTTCCCCTTCTTTCTACTCTCTAGATCGACAAAACCCAAACTTTCACACACTAAAACCAGACTTTAACACACTCAAAATCCAGAATCGATTGATGAAGGCTGCACTCTTTATTTCTTCAATGGTTTATTAGTTATTAAGGCGAAGGGACGAAAGAACCCCAGTCTATACGTTCTGATTTTTGCCATTTTGAATGGGTTTTCTGTTTTGGTATACATAAAAGTTAGGTTTTTTCAAAGTCTAATTAAATTTTTCAGTTTTCTACGATATAAAAATAATATTTTCACTTCTTGATTTTTCAAACAGAAAGCTATTATACTCCTTATGGTGTTTCAGTCGGGGGAGCAATTTGGGCTACCCAGCCCTATACAACCGGCCCCAGCTATTCTGAGTACCCTCAATTTGGAGTAAAAAAAATTTCTACAGAACTACTAGTTTGAGCCCACTAACTTAAATGAAATTTCAGTGGTAGTTGGGATCATGGTCACTCTGGACTAATTAAGTAGAGACAAATAACTTTATGAAAGATAAATTGGTAAAACTAGTTGCGGTACTTATGTTGCGGTGTTTTATTGATTATTTCTTAATTTTTCTAGCAATTTCCATCCCTTCCTATGATCCCTAAAGTCCTCGAGCAAAAAAGAGCACCAAAACCCAAACAAGAGCTGCAAATCAAAACCCAAACAAGTGCCGCTGGACTTACTGGAACATTTTTCGTCATTCCTTGCTGCTGGGTTTCTATTTTGCTCAAGGTTTGCTCTGAAAATCAGACAAAAATCAGAGAAGATAGAGAAATCAGTCGAAAACATATATTTCCCTTGTATCCATACTGACACTGAAATTCTCTGATCGATCAAACAAGTCGGAATACAGAAGCCATAACATAATTGGAGACGAATTGGATAGCAAGCCGAAAATGGATATTTTACATATTTTATATGACTTACATGAAGTATAAAACTAAATGAGCTCTCGTGAACCCAAAAAGCCTGTAAAAGGCTTTAGTTAGGCTTCCCATGGTCTAAATCATCCGTAATAAAAATGCACGTGAACAGGCCACACTCCGATAATCCACGTTTTAATTAAAATAGCATGCATTGTATCGCGATTCAATTCAATATAGCCAGTATCAAAACAAAACACGTGATTCACATTTTCCAGCTTTAAAAGCAAGAAGCATTTGATGTAAAAATAGTTGAGCAAATGCATGTAACCAAGGTATTGCGTACTCACCAAATAGAAGTGCCTATCTAACCCGTCATGCGTGAGAGTTACTCCATTGAATTTGTACCTAGATAGAGACGTACTAATGATTATTAACACGAGATATTTCTAAATAATTATCCTAAGTCAGTAACCATCTAGGACTAGAGACAAAATTAGCTAGTGGGGTCGAAATACAACTTGTGAGACTTCAATCAAGGGTTAATCCACCATTAACAAATCGGTAAAGGGGTATTTATCAAGATTAGGGATTGAACAGCCATGATTTGAAGAGTTGGGTCAATCTCAGATTTTTTGTTCAGGACAACCTCTCATCTCCTCTAATAGTACAAGAGCCCAAGTGTAACTATTCCAACACCCAATTTGAAACAGTATCCTGGGCTTGGTTTCGCAGTTCACTGGCGTCGGCAGGTAGACCCGAACTTGAGCTATTACACTTGGGCAAATTACCTACTGCGGACGATATATAA
Organism: Vaccinium vitis-idaea; assembly: GCA_963854785.1. Lineage (NCBI taxonomy): Eukaryota > Viridiplantae > Streptophyta > Magnoliopsida > Ericales > Ericaceae > Vaccinium > Vaccinium vitis-idaea. The sequence goes on from OY978224.1 coordinate 2,251,415, forward strand.
TTTCACCCGTCCAAACATTGAAAATGCTTTGTTGCAAAAAAAAAAAAATGCCTTATACGAAGGATTGACATCTCTATACCCTTTCTGTAATACTCATGGACTTAACAGCAAAGCTCTGACTTATTCGAAAACTTCCACCAACTCACCTGAAAACCCTGAACATTTGGCCTTGGTGATATGAAATCCTACAACACGGTTATTTTCAACTGAAACTAAAACATGCTCATACAGGCTGCCTAAACCCCAATGCAGGACCATGGGCATTAACCAGTGGAGATGGGGTGCGATGGTTTATTTGGGTGTAAATCATTCCAGGGGCTTTTACAATATGATAGAGAAGAAAGAGAAATCCATACCAGGAGATATATGGCGTGGTAGCAGTCGGTGATGATAGCAGCGACAGAGATGGAGAGGTTACGGGTAGCAGTCGGTGATGGTAGTCGGTGATGGAATGGAAGAGTACAAGTTAGAGAGGAAGACGGAAGATGTTGACTGATTTGGGGCTTTTTCTTTTTCTCTTTTTTTGACAAGGCTCTAGTAAAACATTTCAGGACCCGCCCAATGCAAATTGAGCCCGCCAAAATTTCGCTCCAATCCATTAACGAGGAAAACATTTCCTCGCCCATTGTTAGCTCATTAGTGAGGAATTATTTCGTCGTCCAATTCGGCCAAGTAAATAATGTAAAAAAAATTTGGTCCGTACAAATTAACGAGGAAAACATTTCCTCGCCTATTGTGAGCTCATTCGTGAGGAATTATTTCGTCGTCCAATTCGGCCAAGTAAAATAATGTAAAAAGAAATTTCGGTCGATAAAAAATTAACGAGGAAAATATTTCCTCGCCCGTTGTGGGCTCATTAGTGAGGAATTATTTCGTCGTCCAATTCGGCCAAGTAAAATACCTATTAAACTACATTATTGTCGTTTCGGACCTTAACTAAAACTATGTACCTTTTGCAATCTTGTCCTAAAGCTATTAGACTCTTGCCAACTATTTCTGTGGTTTGGAAATGTTTAGTACTTCTAATGAAAAGTGACACATGGAGAAGTATGGTAATAATAGGCAAAAAGTGAAGAAATTAGGCAATTAGTTAATTAGGGAATTACCATTTGGGCTAATTGACAATAGTTCAAAAGTTGAAGTGTTAAATTGATAAGAAAATTCAAAGTTTGAAAGCAAATGATTCTAATAAATGCACTAGGGTGTAAATTGTAATCTACCCACAGGTTTATATTAAACAAATTAATGAATGTGTGGTTACGAAAAAAAAAAAAAAGTGTCAAGTCATGGAGAAGAATTCGGTGCCGAGCGGGTATGGTTCACGTCATGCCAAACTCGCATCTTGACCGTCTAAAATTGTTTTGGACGGCCCAAATTTTAAAGAGAAAGATGAGAGAGCAAGAGAAAGTGTTGGGAGAAATCTAAGATGTTCAAAATATCTTGGGTTAATTTCACTAACCTCCCCTGAGGTTTGCATAAATGCCACTGCCCTCCCCTCTGGTTTCTGAAATTCCACTGCGCTCCCTTGCTTTAAAACTAAATGTCAGATACCCCCTTTTCCGTCAATTCCGTTACAAAACCGTTAAGTCCATCTTTTTATCCCCATTTTACCCCTCCCTCTTACCCTCACAACTATAAATATAATACCCCACTCAAAAAAAGTTAATTTTTTTTTTCTTTTAATTGTACACCATTTTTTTTGGCTTTAACTTAGATAATTTGCAACTTTTTTTCATAGCTTTTTTTAAAAAAACTTTATAAGGACATTTTTTTTTATTTCCAAAGTGAAAATTAAGTCATTCATGAAAAATCTGGAAATAAAAAAAATGGTGTACAATTAAAAGAAAAAAAAATTAATGTTTTTTGAGTGGGGTATTATATTTATAGTTGTGAGGGTAAGAGGGAGGGGTAAAATGGGGATAAAAAGATGGACTTAACGGTTTTGTAACGGAATTGACGGAAAAGGGGGGTATTTGACATTTAGTTTTAAAGCAAGGGAGCACAGTAGAATTTTAGAAACCAGAGGGGAGGGCAGTGGCATTTATGCAAACCTCAGGGGAGGTTAGTGAAATTAACCCAAATATCTTTAGATGACCAAAATGTGTTCTCGGCACCATGTGTACCATATCCACTCTACACACAAATTCTTTTCCGAGTCACACTCACCACCATATATGACACTCCAGTATATGGACAAAAGAGTTAGAAGGTAATCTTGCAACTTGCAACTAATTTACACACAAATGAAGGAAAATATACACTAATTTACACACTAATTTCGCTCCATAAAAAATAACGAGGAAAATATTTCCTCGCCCATTGTGAGTACATTAGTGAGGAATCATTTCGTCGTCCAATTCGGTAGAGTAAAATAATGTAAAAAAAAATTCGGTCCGTACAAATTAACGAGGAAAACATTTCCTCGCCCATTCTGAGATCATTAGTGAGGAATTATTTCGTCGTCCAATTCGGCCAAGTAAAATATTGAAAAAAAAAAAATTGGTCCGTACAAATTAACGAGGAAAACATTTCCTTGCACATTAGTGAGGAATCATTTCGTCGTCCAATTCGGCCAAGTGAAATATTGTAAAAAAAATTTTTGGTCCGTACAAATTAACGAGGAAAACATTTTCTCGCACATTGTGGGCACATTAGTGAGGAATTATTTCGTCGTCCAATTCGGCCAAGTAAAATATTCAAAAAAAAAAAAATGGTCCGTACAAATTAACGAGGAAAAAATTTTCTCGCACATTGTGAGCACATTAGTGAGGAATTATTTCGTCGTCCAATTCGGCCAAGTAAAATATTGTAAAAAAAAATTTCGGTCCCTACAAATTCACGAGGAAAACATTTCCTCGCACATTGTGGGCACATTAGTGAGGAATCATTTCGTCGTCCAATTCGGCCAAGTAAAATATTGTAAAAAAAAATTTTGGTCCGTACAAATTAACGAGGAAAATATTTCCTCGCACATTGTGAGTACATTAGTGAGGAATCATTTCGTCGTCCAATTCGGCCAAGTAAATTATTGTAAAAAAAAAATTTGGTCCGTACAAATTAAAGAGGAAAATATTTCCTCGCACATTGTGAGTACATTAGTGAGGAATCATTTCGTCGTCCAATTCGGCCAAGTAAAATAATGCAAAAATAAATTTCCATCCATACAAATTAACGAGGAAAACATTTTCCTCGCCCAAGGTGAGCTTTTCAGTGAGGAATTATTTCGTCGTCCAACCGATTTCAAGGTTTCGCGCGCCCGGGGACGGTATGGAGGGAGCATATTAGCGAGGAAAATTATTATTTCCTCGCCTAAACTTTCGTTTGTCCCCTCTTTTAGAGACGAAATAATAATTTTCCTCGCCCATTTAGTAATTTTAGCGAGAAAATAAAATTTCCTCACCTTAAATTTGTTTTTCCTATAAATTAGTGACGAAATATGATTTTCCTCACGAAAAAGACATAATTGGAGACGAATTTTATTTTTTCCTCGCTAGCATTTCCTCACAGATTATCACTTTTCTTGTAGTGTAAAGAGTGGATGATGATTTTGAAAAGTGAAGGGAAAAGTTGATGCGAAATATTTAATGATGATGTTTATTTAATGAGTTGAAAATATAAAGCTACTCACTTAAAAAGGACGGGGGAGTACCTATCAACAACACCTTATAGGCATCCCTCTAAGTACCCCATTTTTGTTTTCTCCATTTGTTAGTTTTGAGTCATTTTCTTGTGAATTATTGATCTGTTTCGACTTTAGAGAGAAAAAAGAAAAGTAAAAAAGAAATATGAACAAAGCTAAATTTTTTAGATCAAGCCTAAAATTAACACAAAAAATCTGTCTGTTTTGGATTATTTTTGTTTTTGATGAACTTTTTAAGATTTTGAACAACATAATTTTTTATTTTTCAAATTCCTCTACCAATAATTCACAATTAAATGCAAAACAAACAAATGAGGAAAAATATGGATAAGGATCAGGAAAAAAAAAGTTCCAAAATGATTATTCAGTTCAAAACACCCCCTAAATTTTACTCCCTCCGTCCCATAAAGTTTGGTTCCTACGAAACTACGTGCAATTTTCAAGCTAAAAAATAACGTGCCTACGAAAATAATTTTTTAGTCTATATGGATCTTGTTTGATAGATCTCATTGAGAACTTTTATACGGTGCAAAAAAAATTCAAAAATTATTTTGGTAAATACATTATTTTTTAGTTTAAAAATTGCACGTAGTTTCGTAGGGACCAAACTTTATGGGACAGAGGGAGTATATACTATGGCAGAGTGACTTGAAATTGTCTTGTGAATAGCACGGGTTAATGCTAGTTTCAATTTATTCCTAAATCACGTAACTTGACTTTGAGGACATGGATCACAAAACAGTGTTGTCGAATCTCGTACGTGGATCCACAGGTTAGTGAGGTTTAATCGATAAGAAATCGAACCCACTAACTTCGATCTCGGTGCTTTTGGCGTTGATGGGGCGGTTTGAAAGGGAGGGAAGATATTGACCGTGGTGCCTGTGGTGGGTAGATGGTGAGGCGGCCACTATTGATGCAAATTGTAGTGGCCACTACTATCATGGCCACAAAAGTGACCCAATTTGAGGAGATTTTTTGGTCTAGAATGTGAGACACACATTCAATGATCCAAGTTTACGTCATTTCTTATATCGGCTCTCACAAGTGATGGTAGGACCATCTAAATAATATTATGGGTTCTACCTTTAGCTGTGTGATAGATAATAGTGTAAGAATTGATGTTACGGTTATTTGCAACGACTCTCCCGCATGGGTGAGAGTGGAACTTACACATACATGAAAGACACATCATCATATGAGAGGGAGTTATAAATAACCGTTGCATTGGATTTTTTCCCCCCCTCTCCCTTTAGTGAAACACACATCCTCTTTTGGATGGAGAAATAGAGAAATGAAGGGTGGATTCAAGATGCTCTAACTTATGAACTTATATACTATCCTTGTTTGGATTGATGAATTTTTCATTCCAATTCGCTAAAGTTATCATCAATTAAATATATTTTTTTAGGTAATAAATTTATCAAAAATGAATATGTTGCATCCTTTTTAGTAATTTTCAGTTGAGAAATGTTCGAAAATGAAAAAGCTATCATCGCTTTTAATATTATTCTGCTAAATTTAGAAAATGGTAAATAATTTAGTGTTAGTGATAATTTATTAGTTGCTACTTGGCAAGTAAAAATTTGATTTTGGTTGTCTATTGTGGTGAGGCATCGATGCAAAATGTAAAATGTAAATATGTTTATTATCCCTTTTTTGTTTAAATTTAGTTTGAAAAATGTGATGTGTAAATTGCAAGTTTTTGATTGTGTATTGGTTGATTGAAATTGAAAAGATTGACATAATAAAGGGAATTCATGGGATATTTTTGTTTGAAAGGATGAATTCATAAGTTTTTCCTAGCGCCGAATTCACCGTCATTTTTGAGTTGATTAACATATTATATATCTGCCCATTCATTAATATATAACGCAAAAAATATTCTCTCATAGTTCAAATCTCGAGTCCACCGGACTACGGGTACACCATTTTGAGTACCTCATTAGGTACACCGGGTTGTGTGAGATCCACCTCGGGATCTCACAAAAATAGTCCAAGCCATTCAAATTGTCTAAAATAATCTGTAAGAGTCCTAGAGAAAAATTAGCTCAATCGAACATCGATAAGAGCTTAATCAAATATTTTACGGCAGTTGTAATGTGTGAGCAGTTATGATTTCACACTCAGACTACACATTTGACAACATAGAACACGATTCATTTGCATTTCTAAGTACAATCTGACTTGGTCTTCAGTAATTTTGTTCTTGCAGTTTCTGCAAAATGAACGAACCTAACTAATGTTTTAGAGCTCTGTTGTGAGTCTTGTGACCTACAAAATTACTGAAGTGTCCTCTTCAACCTCTCATGATTAGGGATGGCAATTCAACCCGCCCCGCTCCGAACCCACCCTACCCCGCCACCCTACCCCGCCCCGGTTTTTTACTATTTTTTTGGGTAACGGGTAGGGACAGGGGGTGATTATGAAAAATCCGCTAGGGTTAGGGTAGGGGCAGGGGTATGGTCACTCCGCTCCAATATTATCCGCCCCGACATACATATATATGTATAACTATATTTATATACTCTTATATGTATATATCAAATTATATTTTCTCACTTATATGAATCAAATTTTACTTTTATTCTTATAATTTTAGTTTTACAACTAAAATAAAACATTTGATAGTAGATTTTGGTTAAGTTGCAAAAGTTATTTTGTGAACTTTTATCCTTTGTGCTCACTAATTGGAGTTTAAAATATACTTTACTAATATGTGAACAAAATAGGGGCGGGACGGGTAAACCCGATTGGGGCGGGGGCGGGGGTACCCATAAATTACTCGGTCGGGTTAGGGGTGGGTTAGGGAATTTTAGAGTCGGGGCCGGGGTCATCAAAACCCGCCCCAACCCAACTCATGATTTGCTTTTACTCTGCCACTAGATGTGTCCTGTGAAATTGAATGACTTGGACCTTCATGTTACATACTATATATAATGGTTCAAACATAATTGAGAGCTCAAACCACAAATGAAGATGAGTTCAGTAACCAAATCTCTCCCAATTGATCATCTCCTAGCCATATTTCGCTCCCTCATCCCATTACTTCAAATCAAAGCCCTTGCCTTCGACACAAAGACATCTCTTAGTCTTCGTAACACCATTAATGTTGCTAGCAACGAGACTGATTTCCATGCATTATTGGCCATCAAGTCAAATATTTTCCCTGAATCTCAACGGCCTTGAGCTCATGGAATGAATCTCTCCATTTATGTCTCTGGGAAGGTGTCGAATGCGGTCGCCGACACAAACGGGTCACGACTCTAAACCTCACGTCCAGAGGTCTAACGGGTACTCGCGGGTAATTTAATGGTCCACTTCCGTTTTCAATATCGAACTCTTCACATATGAACCAGCTTGAGTTGAGTGGTAACAATTTCAATGGGAAAGTAACAATTGATTTCGGAAGCCTGCAAGACCTCTGGCTGTTAAGTCTATCTGAAAACAATTTTGAAACTAGGGGATCTGATGGACTAGCCTTCCTTAGTTCTTTGACCAATTGTAGCGAATTGGAAGTAATGGACATGCAGGATTGCCAATTTACAGGGGAATTACCAGACTTAGTGGGCAATCTGTCCATCTCTCTCTTTCGGTTTATGTTAAGTGGAAATCAGTTGTATGGATCTATTCCTTCAACAATAGGGAACCTTGTGAATCTGGAAACCTTAGGCCTGGATAATAACCTATTCACAGGCTCGATTCCCAATAGCTTAGGTTATCTTCATAAGATTCAATGCTTGGTATTTATGTACAACAATATCTCCGGTGAAATTCCAGAGTCTTTTGGAAACTTGTCATTGCTTAGTAAACTTTACTTGGGAAAGAACAGACTAGAGGGAGCCATACCCGCGAGTCTTGGCAACTGTCGGAATTTGTTGTATCTAACACTGTCTAAAAATAACCTTAATGGGAGCATACCAAAACAACTTTTCATGGCCTCTTCTCTGTCAATATTATTGGATCTATCTCGCAACCGTTTGTCTGGATCCTTGCCACATGAGGTTGGTAACCTAAAAAATTTGTTCGAAATCGATATATCCCAGAATGATTTGTCCGGTGAAATTCCTAGCACTCTTGGTGGCTGCAGTAGCCTTGAAACCTTGTATTTGCAGCGAAATTTCTTTCAAGGATCTATTCCTTCATCAATGGAATCCTTGAGAGGTATTCAGAATTTGGACCTTTCTCACAACAACTTATCCGGTCAAATTCCAAGATTCTCAGGGACTTTGTCCTCGAAGAATCTCAATTTGTCTTTCAACAATTTTGAAGGAGAGTTACCAATGAAGGGTGTTTTCACAAATGCAAGTGGAATATCAGTAGCAGGAAATTATAAGCTTTGCGGTGGCATCTTTGAACTACAACTACCTCCCTGCACCACGAAAAAGGCGAGAAACAAAATGTCTCTTTCTCAGAAATTAGGAATCACAGTAGCTTCGGTACTCATCGGAGTAACTGTAGTATCATATTTTGTAGTATGCTTGTTCAAGAAGAAAAGAAAAACCAAACCTCCAGTTTCTTTGTTGAAAGATTCATTCTTGAAAGTCACATATGGAGAACTTCTCAAAGCAACTGAAGGTTTCTCTTCGACGAATCTGCTTCGTTTTGGTAGTTTTGGTCATGTGTATAAAGGTATTATTGACCAAAATGGGGAGTTAGTTGTTGCGGTCAAAGTACTTGACCTTCAAACTCGTGGCGCTACAAAGAGTTTCATGGCTGAGTGTGAAGCCTTAAGAACAATTCGACATCGAAACGTGGTTTCGATCATAACTTGTTGCTCTAGTGTGGATTATCAAGGGAATGAGTTTAAAGCTCTAGTTTACGAGTTCATGCCGAATGGAAGTCTAGATAATTGGTTGCATTCAAGTCCAACAG